>JAOUQT010106300.1:0-19543 GCA_025769995.1 Xyliphius kryptos | reverse complement strand
TAAACTTTAATTCAAGTGCCTTTATTTGGTGTGCGCGCGCGCGCGTGTGTGTGTGTGTGTGTGTGTGTGTGTGTGTTTGTTTGTGAGGGGGGGGGGGTCTGGTAAAGGTGATGAATGTATTGTTTTTTATGATAAAGTCTTGTATTTTGATTATAATTCTGCTGCCATTGTCCTTTGTAATTTCTTCCTCATCCGTGTCAAGTTCATGGCAACATAACATCTTTACTGCTATTATGGGTAGGATGTGGAAAGACTTTTACATTGATGTTTACAAAGATTTCTGTGTACAGGAGATTTTCTATTTGTATTTTCTTTAGGTAATCGATTAATATATGGCCTGATCTAAGCTATTTTGCATATATTATTATGATGGCAATGCCCATAATGCCACAACCCCCCCCCCACCCTCCTCGGAGTGAAGCTAGGGAATATACAGTTGTGGTTTTCCAGCAGCTGGATATCCGAGATGTAAGGTTAATATACTTGACACACCTGGTGTAAAATGCCAATCACTTTACCCTTAGTCATCTTATTCTAGGGATGTCATTTGAAATACAACCTAGGGCACATCCTAACAAGCCGCTTGACTGGAGCGGGCCACTTCAACCTCCCATCTATACAAAGTCGGGGCCAAGACATGTGTTGCATCTTAAGGCAAACAAGGCGCCTCATTGCTTGCCTTTTTTGAGTGCCAGAGAGGGCGAGGACCCATTCTATCCTGGGGTCCCGTGGGAAAATTGTTTAAAAAAAAAAAAGAAAAGATTTCAATCAAAATAAAGACAATAATTCCATAAATAACATTACATACTGTAAAAAGACTCAGAAGAAATGTGATTAATCTTTACCTGTCTGACATTTCCTTCCACTTAGTCAGCATCTTCCTTGGTCTGTTTTCAATGGCCATGTTAAGACGATGGCAGAAATAGTTTACCATACCCTGCTCCTCCAATAAGAGAGGAACTCTATAAATTGATGACACATCGTGAATGCAGATCACCTTAACAAAAAAAAAAAAGTTAATGCAGTAGGTTTTTATAATTATATACATTAATTATAGTCACGACACACAAGCATATGGACTGATTTGAGACGATGCAAATATACATATACACAAATAAACACGTTTTATATATATAGTGCATGTGTGTGTGAGAGAGAACACACACACAAACAGGAAGAAATAAATATTTGATATCCCACTGAATTTTTTATAGGCCCCAATACAAAAAAAAAAAAAACCATGAAACGTCTCAATTTTATGCCAGTTTATTTAAAAGGTGAAACAGGGTATCAAAAGAAAAACAGAAAATTACATTAAATTAGAAATAAACAATTATTTAAATTTAATTTAATGAAATATGTATTTGACCACAGAGTAAATCATCATTTAATATTTTGTGGCAAAACCCTCTCTGCAGATCTACATCCTTAATGTTTATAAGCATGCATTTGGAAATGCAAAGTTTCAGCTCTCTCCATAGTAAGGTCAGGACACTGGCTCCTTAAAAAGCATATTTAGTCCATGAAATGGCCTAGCCACTCATTTGTTTCCTTGACTGTATGTTTTAGGTTGTTGTCGTGCTGGAAGAACCATCCACGACCCATTTTTAGTTGGCAGAGGCAAGGAGGTTGTCACCCAGGACACTGCAGGATTTTAAACGATTACGTCTCAGTGTATTACCAGTTTCGAGACTGTGGTCACATCTGCCTTGAGATCATTAACCAGTATCTCCGGTGTAGTTCTTGGCTGATTTGTTCAAGTATTTATTTAAATATTGTTTAATTTTCTAGATTTTCTTTTAGATATTCCATCTCACACTGATCATATCAAGCTACCGTAAAAATCATAGACTGTCTTGAAAGTACGAACTTTCAAAATCAGTGGGAGATTAAATACTGATTTTCTGCACAACCCATTTCCCCTCACTGCCCTTTTTGCCGATGTTGGAGAAGCAGGCAGGCACTTCTGTCCTCTGTAAAGTGAATGGTATCAAGGTAAGAGAACAGGTGGAGACGTCACACCCCAGCGTGGTGCCAGACACTGAAAACAATACAGTGGGCGAACAACATTCCACGGTCCCGGGCGACCATATAGGATTATTAGGGGGGCTGGACTACAACAACTGATTGTAGGAGCGGGTGGCTCCGCTTAAGGATTTGTGTATTCTGGATACGAATGTACATGTAGCCTTAGCAGCTTTGGAAGAAAGACCAAGCTGCAACTCCTCTTCGGCAAACTGACAAAGACGTGCAAGAGAAATGCTGTTGTAGAGAGGCCTTGCTGACAACAAAGTAAATGCGGCGGGCATTGAAGTGAGGACTGGCAGAAAGTGGAGAAATTCTATCGGGAAGATATCTGATGCTGCAGAGAAGACATCAAGATGGTTGTGGATCAAGGTGCGGAATAGTAAATCTGATAAGCTACTTGGACACAAGCCAGGGTCTGATCACCTCTGGTTGGGTCACTTGAGTGAGGGTGTATGATCGGGTTAAAAGATCCGAAAAGGCAAATGACCCCATGTATCATCACTGATAATATGTCCAAGTTGCAAAGACACTGATCCATTTTGTAAGTGGAATTATAAGGTTTTGTAACGCATTTATAATACTTCCTAACGTCGTAAGCCTTTGTAAAAGCACATAGATTTGTATAATCATGGTGTGTTATTACAATGTGACATATAGTTTTATAATATAACATTTTATAAGCTTTGGATTCTTTAGACATTCTTACTTGACAAGATTATTTTATTTCATCTAGTGTCTGTAAAGTGCAATTATAATTTTTTATATGTCATAACATGTACTACTATCAATGCAGTCTCCTTCATAAATGACACTTTACCTATACTGGTAAATATAGCTAATCAGATTTAATAAACTGTTATAGGAAGAATATCAATTTATTTACCATACAATAGATTAATGACAATGGTCTTTAAAATAACTTAGTAAAATAGTTAATAAAATAATAAACAATATTTTATAATGCATTGTGTCCATTTGTGTTCAAAACATAATGCATTTGTGTTACAGCATTTTCTTATAACATTTTCAGAGAGAACTTTCAGTGGAAAAATAACAACAATCTCAAGGTTACAATCTATCTCCAGATATCTTGATGTCCCTTTGTCCACAGAGCAGAACAGAACATAATTAAAAGGTTTACAACCCATGACACTGTAAGCTATGCATGGAAGAGGAAAATTGCAATGCCATCTTAACATGATGGTAAACAAACAGCCAAAATTAAGTTCCAAAGAAATTCAGGCTGTCTTACAGGCTTAATCCGTTGACATTTGAATAAAATATTTCTAAAATTATGCCAGGAGAACCAGGAAACCCCCACTGCTAACTGAGACTGTTCTTGGAAAACATCCCGTGGACTAATGAAACATGGCTAAATCATTCTACTGTTTACAAAAACTGGAATGATGTTTACAAAGAAAAGGAGTCCAGATTCAAATCCAACTTAACACCTGTGGAGAGATCAAAAACCTTGCAGTTTCAAGAAGGCACACTATAAATATGAGAGGTTTGAAGCAGTTGGTAAAACATCAAGTGCGTTTTTTAACAAACAAGTAATCTCCTCTCCCCCCCAAAAGGGTGTTTCCATAATTTTAAGGTATAAATGTAAAACTTTTAGGAGTGCCAAAACTTCCATTCAAACTAGAGCACCTGAACCTTCAAAGGACCACCAGAAAGCTGGTATTATCTGAGAGGGGAGCAGTAGCGTTACAATAAAACAGAGCATATAAAGTCAGTAAAGCATTATTTAAACATCTTGTTAAATAATAGTTAATATTAAAAAGATTTTAAAAGCACCTGTTCAGGTTCTACATGACAGAACATGGATATCTTTTCCTTTACTGAATTTTCTAGTGGGGTGGAACAGCGGCACATAATCTAGGAAATAAATATAAACAATACTTTATTCATAGAGCATTCTGTTGACTTTAGGATTTTATATCATTACCAGTAACCCATCACTGCCATTGTGAATTAGCAGTAGGTGCAGGATCAATTTTGGTAATTACAATAACAAAAGTTCTAACCAGATCTGGAGAAAGGCCGAGTCCCCTCAACTCCCTCACGCTGTTTTGAGTAGGTTTGGTCTTCTGTTCACCTGTAGCACTGGGCTGTCACAAGAAAACATACCATATTTGTTTATAAAACCACATAGGACTTGTGTAAAATTAGACATCTTAGGCATAATAATTTCTAAAATTATATTTTACAGTAAAATTATCACTACAAATAGCCAATATGCCTCTAAAGTGGGGTCAAAAAGTATTGTCACTATTGTCAAAGTTCTCCTACATTTGGTTATTTACATTTGGTTATTTAGCAGACGCTTTTATCCAAAGCGACTTACAAGTATCCCAATTTGGTTTGGGTCGGAACACAGGGTTGAAACAGCGCACCCTGGAGTAATAAGGGTTAAGGGTCTTGCTCAAGGACCCACATTGGTAACTTTAATGGACCTGGGATTTGAACCCGCAACCTTCTGATTGATAGTTCAACCCTACACACTACTACCTCCTACTTAGAAAGAGGACAGAGTCTGTAATTTTCATCATAGGTACAGTTCAACTGTGAGAGACAAAATAAGAAAAAAAAATCCAGGAAATAACATTGTGGGATTTAAAAAGAAAAATTGTAGACTTGTACTGGTAAGAGTCTACAATGGGCAAGCAGGTTGGTGTGAATAAATCAACTGTGGGAACAACTGTAAGAAAAAGGCATACAATTCCACTGATAACTTAATCAATCTGGTGTCCCAACACAAGCGCTCATCCTGTGGGGGCAAAATAATTATGAGGATGGTAAGCAATAATCTCAGAACTACAAAGAGTGACCTGATAAATAGCCTGCAATAAGATGGGACCAAAATAACAAAATCACTAACACACAATGCCGAGTGAGAATAAAATCCTGCAGTGCCAGGCGTGTCCACCTGCTTAAGCCAGTACAAGTCAGGGCCCATCTGAAGTTCGCCAAATAGCATATGGATGATCCAAAAGAGGATTGGAAAAATATCATGTGGTCAGATGAAACCAAAACCAATTTTTTGGCAAAAACTCAACTAGTCATCTTTAGAAGAATGCAGAATTTTATCCCAAGAAGAGCATACTTGCTGTGAAGCATGTGGTGGAAACATCATGTTTTGGGGCTGTTTTTCTGCAATGGGGGCAGGATGACTGATCCGAGTTAAGTGTGATGTGTACCAATGATCAAAACTACAGACCTCTTTCATTTTTATGAGAACTTGTGGCCCCACTGTAGACATCTAAAAGCCTTAGTAGAATGTGTTATGGTTAGTTGCCAGCACCACAAATGAAGGAACATTTTCAAAATCAATTCCTGCCTTTGTGTTTAAGTGACCGTAAATATATTGTCAAACATCGCGGCCTGGCACTTTAATTTTTACAGAAATGTTTTATTAGTAAAGTAAAGCTGGGTACACATATGATGGTACTGCAGGGCAGCCAGTTGTCCTTCACTCAGAGACGATATAATTTTAACTGAAAGACTTGGGTTAACTTCATTGATTCAGTATTCAGTCACACTTATCATATAAAATATAAGCTCGGTTTTAAGAAATTAAATAGCCATTCAAATTGCAATTAAATACATCAGGGCAAAGAATTGCACAGGTGAAATTTTTTAAACAATATGAATATGAAAATATTTATGTGTGTAAAGCATTTTTAAACCCCTAAACAGCAATTTTAACTTATGACTAAATAGAGAACAAACTTTAATCATTATATTTCAATAAAAACGCCTATATACACTCAGGTGAAATGTTCAATAGAGCCGAAATTAAAGCAGAAGATAAGAGATAAAAAAAAAAAAAAAAAAAAAAAAAAAAAAAAAAAAAAGGTGGTCACAGTTTCAAGATGTAATTTTTTTTACTGAAATCATTCAACACTAATAAAAAAAAAAGCTTAAGTACACTTAATCATAATAATGTATGAATAGTCCAAAAGAAAATTTTACACTCACCTGAGGAACCAGACTAACATGTATGTTGCAGAAATTCTCCCTCTTTACTTTGAACTGAAACTGCCTGAAGGCTTCAATGAATGGCATGCTCTCAATGTCTCCAACAGTGCCCCCTAACTACAAACATACAAAAAACACAACTTAAAATAGAATGATAAAAATTTAGTTTTGTTTAAAATCAAGGAGTTAGAGGTAAATTGACAGAAGAGACTATGAAAAGTCCAGGAAGTTAAAATGTGGTGAAAAACAGTGAATAATGCAGCTATCAAACAATGACTTGGACAATGAAGTTTTCTATTGCAGGTTCTTTAGATTTTGAACATATTTTTAAAATAGATTAAGAGGATGAATTTGCAATTAGTACGTGGGTGACAGTTCTTAACATAATTCAGCCATTTAAGTTTTGAGCCAAAACTAGAAGGGAACGCACCAAAGAGCAGCAGAGGACAGCCTGAACCAGTCAACAGAATTAGAAATTCCGACTGGTATGAAACTGGCTTTGAACACCTCTCGTTACGTTCCGTTAAATCGAAAAGCACCCAGTGATGGTAGCGAAAGGCAGAGCCAATGGCGAATGTGTGCAGTCATTATAAGCTGTAACATCTCATGACGAAAGAATGGGACAACAGGCCCTTGACTTTTGGCAAGCCACATTGGCCAAACAGCGGTAGTTCGAGCGCACGTTAATACCGTCTGTAATAAAGCCTGTTCCTGTTGGAGAAAACTCCTGTGTCCAGTCTTTATTCATATCTCACCCCACCATTACATAACCGTTTTGAGATCCAGTCATCATGCGAGTCCCACGTTCCACATTTCATAGTTGTGGCAGCCGACTGACAAAGTCAGCACTACAAATAACAGAATAAGTAGCCGGTTCCTTTAAACTTCTATGTTCTTTTAAACTTTTCCAATGCTTTGTAATCTCGGGCTGTGTGTATAGAGGTTTCACTGTACATGAGATTACTGCTGCCGAAAATGCCACACCGTTTTGTCATTTTGCCTGCTCATTCAGTTCATTCACATTCAGTTCTGGTTCAGCTATTTAGGTTGTTGTACACCATCTACATCACCTATGACGAACATTCAAACTTTAACTTTTTAAAATCGATGTTACTTAAATTTGTAGAAATTTTTTTTTAACCATCGAAATTCACAAGAGAGGCTAACACTGAATTTAAGCATTTCACAACTTAAAATTAGCTGGTGCCTAGCATTTAAAGTAAATTAATAAGAGATAATTATCAGCTCACCTCTATAACACAAACTTGTGGTTCTATGCCATCGTCGTCCACAGGAACCCGTGACTGCTTCATTACCCATTCTTGAATTGCATCAGTTATATGTGGTACCACTAAAATTACACATCAAAATATTAACAAACAGCAACTAAAGAAAAGTGAAAATGTCTTAATCAATTAGCTCAGGAAAGGTTTTTTTTAGCATCATCTAATTGCAAATTGGTGTTTTAATAAGCTAACGTAAAGCCCTCCCACAAAAGATTTAGTGTTAAACAGAAGAGAGCATGTCATGTCATCTGCTAGAAAACCCATTGTGTTTTCTGAGGTCCAGGGTCAACACAGATGTCTACCAGCACTTCACAATTACTGCTGCTGACCAATTTATGAAGAGGCAGATTTCATTAACCAGCAGGACTTGGCACCTGCACACAATGCCATAGCTACCAGTACCTGGTTTAAGGACAATGGCGCTTGATGGTTTTTGTGACTCCATTTGGGGACACATTTAAAGTTTTAGCAGTTTTCAGGACTGATTGACCTTTATTTCTTAAAGCAAACTGCTTTATTTTTTCTTTAGTTAGCTCATTTAGAGAATGCCAAGAGCGTGCAAAGCAGTAAATCAGAGAGTAATTGAAAGAACTAGAATATAAAACATGTTTTCAGTTATTTCACATTTTGTTAAGTACATAACTCCTCATGTGTTCATTCATAGTTTTGATGCCTTCGTGAGAATCTACAATGTAAATAGTCGTGAAAATACAGAAAACGCATTGAAAGAAAGGGAAGGGTACAAACTTTTGGCCTGTACTGTACCTCATTTGGTTGCATCCTTTGTTTTCACTGCCACAGACACTAACAGGAATAAAGGGGCATGATTTAATTGACCTTAAATGATTGGGTAAATGTTGCGTTCAATGGCTCCGACTTATTACTTTTCCTGTGAGCCTTAGATGTTTAATCTAAAGTTTGAATTCGTATTTCTGATATTTGAGTGTTATTTTTTCCATCAGAATTTTTAGAATCTGAATATTATCTGATTTTTTTTTTTCCATCTGATTTTTTTTTCAACAGCAAATTTACAGGTAATAAATCCAAATGTATGAATTAAGGCAATAAATACTAAAAATGTACAAAATTCAACTAATGTCGGCTTTCGAGCTCAAGCAATAAGGTTATATTCAGCTGACCTCGTTCTTTTAGCAGATAACATTGTTGAACCCAGACCTGACGAACTGCTGCAACCCCAGATCATATTTAATCCAGATGGTGACCTTTTTGTGGCGAGGCGATATATAGAACAATATAAATCCAATACAAAATTACTGTACCCTGCACAGTTTTTCCCAAGTAATCTCCTCTTCTTTCCTTGTTAATTACAGATTGGTAAATCTTGCCAGTTGTGAGGTTGTTGTCTTTAGTGAGACGAATGTCTAGGAACCGTTCATAATTCCCAAGATCCAGATCAACTTCTCCTCCATCATCCAATACAAAAACTTCACCTACACACAAAACCAAAGACTCAACAAAAAACAGTATTCTACTCGGGTAATCTCATCAGGTAAATCTATCACAATAAACAAAAAACTGAAAAAAATTCATGACTTTACCGTGCTCATAGGGAGAAAATGTTCCTGCATCAATATTAATATAGGGGTCAATTTTGATGGCTGTGACATGAAGACCGCAGGACTTTAGGATTGTACCAACGCTACTGGCAATAATGCCTTTTCCGATTCCAGAGATAACGCCACCTGTGACCAGGATGTACTTCATTCTTTTGTCCAAGTTCTGTCAATAAAAAAAAATTTAAAAAGACATAAAATTTTCCGAAAGAAATCCATGGATTGCCAAAATGACCTAGAATGCAAAAGTTAGCAAACAATTTTTATGTCAAGTTGAAAGATCGGTCTGGTTATGAGCAACTTTACTATTCATAAATTTTATTATTTAGCAAATATCGTTCATACTTTGATGGATCAAATTTGCAAGGACTAACCAAATACAATATGGTACAGCATTATTTATATGTACAGCCTTAAGTGAAATTCAAGTGCTTATTAATTTTTAAAAGTCTTTTTTTTTTTATAAGCAAAGTACATTTACATTTGTAATTCAGTTTTATGTCTCAATATTTAAACTTGAATATACTCTTGCTTTGCGTTTTCCTTTATAACGATATTCCATTTTTCTTATAGTTAAAATACATAAAAATTTATTTTGGTTTGACTTAAATAAAAGCAATAAAGCACGAGACGGTATAAATTATTGTAAATAAGTCACAAGAACAAGGTGTTAGGCACGAGTGCAATTCCACCACATTTCTGTGATTAATTCACAACACACAAACGAGTGCCTTATTGGTTTTATAAAAAATTATATGACACAAAAATGGGGGGTGGGTTTATTTATTAATGTGTATATTTAAAATAATAAATTGGTCTTCCACAACACACACTAGTCCAGTTATAAAAAGTGAACATTGATTGCTGAGTAAAACTTTCCATTTCCAATTTTAAGACAATCATTTGCCGATTCAATATTCCTACTACATTTTGAGGAGTTTTTGCTGATACATAAATCAGCATCACCAGCACATCATGTCATAACTTCCAGGTGTATTATTTATGAATATAAAAAGCAGCATACTTAAGATCAACACTTGAAGAATGCCTATACTACAACCCTAAACGTTCCTTTCCCCCACAGTTTTACACATTGCTCCTTGTACTCAGAGTATGACTAAAAGCAACCTTTAGTCCACCAAGATACTCTACAACAGTATTTACTCATCCAAATCCTCAATTTCAGATGTTTTAATCAATTCCATGGCCACAGATTTATAAAACCTATAAACATTTGTGCAGGAATGGTGGTTTTACAAATGTGGAAGCTATTGGGCATGCCTGCAACCAAAATGCCATATAACATGATAAAGCGTAGTCAGCATATGTCAAGGCAAAGACTGAGTAGAGGTCACCAACTTTCTACAGTCGATGGCTATAGACCTACAAACTAATCGGCACCTACAGATGAGCTCAAGAACAGTCCAGAGAGCACCTCATGAAATTGATTTACAAGGCTGAGGAACTGCCTCCAAACACTACTGCACCTTGTGGAAAGCCGTCTTGAGTTGAAGTTGTCATAGCTAAAAAGGGTGGGCCGTCATCAAATTAAACCCTATGGACTAGGAATGGGATGCAACTCCGGTTGATATGTTTGCAAAGGCAGACAAGCCATCACTACAGCAATTAACGCTTCTTAGTTTACTTCTCCATTTTATTTTCTGGTATTTTATAATTCTCAATATAAAGTGTTGAAAATCTGCATTTAACAGTTCTAATTTATAACAATAAACATTTTAAAGGTGCTCCTGTAGCCAACTAACCCCATTGTTTCCACTAAGAATCATGACCATAACTGAGTAATACATTTTGAGTGAGTAAACATCTTAATAGCTGCAAACACATGACCTAAACACATTCCTAAAGCACATTAATTACTTCTTTCATCATACTAAACTAAACTCAAAATACAATCTACATTTTAAAACATGTAGTTTCAGTCCTTAAATCTGATTTGCTGAGCCATTTGTCAACAATGACAAAAATGCACACCTCACTTTTCATTTCTTTTAATGCATTACATACAATATACACTGCTCAAAAAAAATCAATAGAACACTTAAATAACACACTGTAACTCCAAGGCAACCAGACTTCCGTGAACTCAACATGTCCAGTTAGGAATCAACACTGATTGTGAATCAATTTCACATGCTGTTTTGCAAATGGAACAGACAACAGGTAGAAATGAGAGGCGCTTAGCAAGACCCCCTATAAAAGAGTGGTTTTGCAGGTGGTGACCACACACCTTTTCTCTGTTCTCATCCTTTCTGGCTGACGTTTTGGTCACTTATGCATTTTGTCGGTTCCCTCACCATAGAGGTAGCATGAGGCAATGTCTACAACCCACACAAGTTGCTCAGGTAGTGCAGCTTATTCAGGATGGCACATCAATGCCAGCTGTGGAAAGAAGATTTGCTGTGTCTGTCAGCAGTGTCCAGAACATGGAGCAGATACCAGTAGACAGGCCAGTACACCAGGAGACATGGAGGTAGGAGAGAACATTCACCGACTCATCAGGAGCATGCCCAGGCTTTGTAGGGAGGTCATACAGGCACGTGGAGGACACACACACTACTGAGCCTCATTTTAACTTGAGGAATTTCCACGGAAGTTGAATCAGCTGGTCATTTGATTTTCCACTTTGATTTGAGTATGATTCCAAATCCAGACCTCCATAGGATAATAATTGTGCTTTACATTTTGATCCTTTTTATGTTATTTTGAATTTAACACCTTCCACTATCTTCTAAAGATTTTAAACTAAAATATTTTACTCATAGAGACTTAGAATGTGATATTTTAGAGTTCCCTTTATTTTTTTCGAGCAGTGTACATCGACCGTTTAAAAATGCTTTGTCTCAACATGCTTGAACATTTTTTTCCACCTTAAAATAGCTTTAAAATTTTTGGAACCGTAATATTTATGCTCTTGTATATGTACCTGCTATTTAGGGGGAACATGAAATAAGTACTTAATTGAATGTTTTCATTGTGTATTAGACCGCTAAAATACTGGGAACAAATCTGAGACTAGAAAGGATTATTGTGCCTATAATTAACAGATCATATAGATTCCCTCTCGGGTTAATAAAATATTTCTGATCATGAATAAAAAAAAATACTAAACAAAACAATTAGCCTTGCACATGTGTAACTTGATTCTGTTGGAATATAACTTACCAGTGAGCCTACAAATCTTTTTTGGGTTGTTTTTCGGGTATTACGCAGCTTATGTTGAATTGAAAACGTTCTATGTTTGAAATAAAACGCAAATAAAGAACAAAATGGTCTTAATTTCCACCCGGACACAGACAACATTAACCAACGTGTTCGCTGCGCAGCAGAACCGAAAACAGCACGTGGGAACTTTATTTCATAATAAAAGTCTCTGCACCAACATTCAAGGGCGGTTAGTGGTTAGCGCGTTCACCTCTAAGCGCTGGGGATTCCCGGTTCGAATCCCGATCTGGGTGGAGTTTCCATGTTCTCCCAGTGTCCGCATGGGTTTCTTCAGGTTTCCCTGGTTTCCTCCCACATTCCAAGAATATGGTTCCAGGTAAATTTAATGCCCTAAATTGCCCTTTATAGTGTGTGGATGTGTGAGTAAGTGTCTGCTCAGAAATGGATTGGCGCCCTGTCCTGGGTGTATGTA
The DNA here is from genome assembly GCA_025769995.1 of Xyliphius kryptos. NCBI lineage: Eukaryota > Metazoa > Chordata > Actinopteri > Siluriformes > Aspredinidae > Xyliphius > Xyliphius kryptos. The sequence continues at coordinate 7,019 of JAOUQT010106300.1, read as the reverse complement.
CCCATCGCCCAAGATGTTCTACCCTGAATGGGCCTAGGTATGCCACCACAACCTTAGTATCGAAATAAGCGGGAGATAATGGATGGATTTAAGGTTTGGCAAGGTGGCTTAGTGGTTAGCACATCTGCCCCTCGGCTCTATGTTTGAATCCCAATCTGGATCGATTTTTTTTCTTCTTCTAGTGTCTGCTTGGGTTTCCTCTTACAGTCAAAAACCATGGATTCAAGGTAAATTAAATGCTCTAAATTACTTCTATATAGACCTTGGGTATCTGTATCTGGCCAGCACCTGAAATCTTCTTCCCTGGATGGGCATGGTTTAGCCCCCTCTGCAACCTTGGGAATAAGTGGAAGATGATAGATGTTATTTTAGTTCAGTAGTACAGTACATCAAATAATATCGTAAATAAACATAAAAGCTACAAAAGCTAGTCCAAAAATTGTTTGCATTTTTTTTATCTGAATGGAAAGACTGGACTCACTCAAGTTTTTTTATTATATTGCTTGATTTATTTTTCTCTGCTTTATGTTTTATTAACGGTATAACAGGTTTGTCGGACAAATTAGGTTGATATTGGATATTTGGCAGATAACATTTTTTACATTATTACTAAATGAGAAACAAACTACAATCATTAAATTTAGTCAAAATCCCGGGTCTATACAGTTATTAGAGAAAACTAATCAAATCACTCGCAAGAGACCATCTAAAAGTGCTGTATTCATAGAAATATGTAAAAAAAAAAAAAAAAAAAACTTACTAGGGATGGTTCCAAATACTTTCAAACCTACTGTGGAACAGGGGCCTATTTCATGAAGCAAGCTATCTCAGTAAGCCACGCTTTTTAAAGGCTTATTTGCTTAAATTTGATTCCATGAAAAAGTCTAGATTTAAGCAAAATCTCCTTACTCCAACAACATATACGTTTGAACAAACAGCTCGGTACCAGGCTAGACTTGACACCTAGCAAAGCTAGACCAACTGTTGCCAATACCTCAGTAAAAGAAGTAGCTATTGGCTGTCCTAGTAGTTGCTAGAAGGAGCTAAATCACTTAAAATCCATTTGCGTGTTTAAGAAATAAACATTGTGGGACAGAAAAAAATGAGTAAGTTTTTTAAATAAGTTACTGACATTATGTAAGATAAATGCAATAAATAGGATGTGGGGTCAGGTGCAGCTTTGGGTATGTGCAGATTAGTTGCAGTGTGAATATGGAATGATGTGGGTCTCTCTGTCTGTGCAACTGTGCACTTAAAGGGGCTCAGGCCGAACTCGATGCAAGCTGAAACCAGAACTGAACAACTCGCGTGTTTACTTTAGAGCCTCCATAGGTCTTCAAAACACCTGAAAAAGTCGCTCGATTTTTTTTTTTTTTTTTTTTTTTTTTTTTTTTTTTTTTTTTTTTTTTTTTTTTTTTTTTTTGCTAGTCGCTAAATATAGCAAAAGTTGCTAAGTTGGCAACAAGTGGCTGGCCTGTTTCTATTGGATGAGCCATATTTTCTCATGGTCTAGCTGGCTGGAAATAAAATTAAAGAATAAAATTAAAGAACAAGGTTCCCCCACAGTTCCATTCAATTAATAGCTGTGGATGTTGCATATCATATTAAAAGTATTAGTTTGGAAGGATTACAGGTTACAATTAAAATAAAAAATCATTACTTATATTTAAAAAATAAGTTTACATTTTGATCAATAAAAAAAACATTTTCATTGTTAATCATTTTCTGTACATTTAAATGTATTTATTTATTTTTAAGGCTTTTTAAACCCTTGGCACTATTTATTAACCTTTTTCACACTGATAAACACTCCATATCTTAAACACTTTCTATACTTCATTTACATACAGTATAGCGCTGCAACACAGAATTCATATACAAATATATACACTGCTCAAAAAAATAAAGGGAACACTAAACATCCTCTGCAAAAATGAAATATTTCAGTTGAAAATCTTTATTTAGTAGATAGTGTAATGTATTGAGAACAAAATAACATAAAAATAATTAAAATGTAAATCAAAATTTTTATCCCATGGAAGTGGAAAATCAAATGACAGGCTGATCCAACTTCAATGGAAATTCCTCTAGACAAGTTAAAATGAGGATCGGTTGTGTGTGTGTCCTCCACGTGCCTATATGACGGCTGGGCATGCTTATGATGAAGCAGCGAATGTTTTCTCCTATGGCCCCCTCCGTGTCTCCTGGTTTACTGACCAGGTCTGTGGTCACCACCTGCACAAGCAATTCGTTATAGGGGTTGTCTTGCTAAGTGGCTCTCATTTCTACCTGTTGTGTGTTCCATTTGCACAACAAGTGAAATTAATTCACAATCAGTGTTGCTTCCTAACTGAACAGGTTGATTTTACAGAAGTGTGGTAGACTTGGAGTTACATTGTGTTGTTTAAGTGTTCCCACCATTTTTTGAGCAGTATATCTATATATTTGTTTGTGTCTGTGTGTGTGTTTATATATTATCATATGCCAGCAGACAGTAAGGACCAGAGAAACAATATCTAACAAGAGGGGGCTTTATTTAGAGATTTTTGCACTCCTACTACATAAAAAGTGCCAGCTAATGCAATTTCTGCTACCGTCTTGTTCATGGCTTTGCCGTGTGCTTGCTTAATGCTTCGTGTCTTGTTTGCAAAACATTAGTGGAACTTCCTGCAGGGGTGTCACATAACGTTCCCATGCCCTCGGGTCTAAAGCCAACCCCCTCTCCCAATCCCAGCCCAAGGGCCTTTGATAGCATTTACGCGCACAATTTCAACCATGTCTATCCACTGGCTACAAACATCAGCTCTCCAGCACATTGCACTAGTGCCAACACACCTCTCATCCTCTGGCTCCTTTTCAGATGTACATGTAAAAGCTGCAGGTTTCCAGAACCCTCACAGGCAGCTACCTTACGTATAAATTACACTGAACAGAAAGCACACTCCTGCATCTCCCTGAGGCTGAGACTGGAGGAGGAGAACGAAACGACTGCGAAAGCTGCTTTGTGACAATGCAGTGTTGTAAAAAGCACTATATAAATAAATTACTTGAACGTGAAACCAGGGGGAAATGTAGAACTCAAAGCAGCACAGGGGGAATGAAGAGGACTGAGGAGTGAGTGGGGCGAACAAATGAGGAACGGGAAATGAGAAGGGGAACGACAGGAAAAGGTAGATGAGAGCTGTGACATTTTTCAGGTGGAGCAGAATGAGGAAGTGAGGTCTCGAGAGATGTAGGATGCTGGACAACGTCCCAGCGGAGATCAGAGGCCAAGAAATGACATTATGGAACATGGTGACTTGGGTGCCTCTGGAACTGAAGCTGCCAGCAAATAGCCTGGACGACAAAAAATATATATATATTTTTCAGCGATGAAGAACCATTCTCTCACTGATGCCGTGTCCAAAACATAATCATGTGGAAGCGGGAGGCATGTAAACAAAGGTTTTGAAAAACCATGCACAGATAACACACATGCACCCCCAACAAAGGCAACAGTTTTAGACGTGACAGTGCGACAGCAAGGAACAGCAAGTGGCCCTTAAATACATAAAAAGAGACACGGCTGAAAACAATGCATATGGCTGAGACAATAAACCCTACAATAAACAAGAACTAATTCCTCCACAATACACCACACTAAAAAGAAAACACACTTCTGATTCCCCCTAAAATAGCACAAAGCTCAATCCCTACAAGGGGTAACAAGCTCATTCGTGGAATTGCCCAACGTACGTAGAATGTACACATGCTCTGAGGTATATTGCTATTATTATGTTTTTTTTTTTTGTTTTTTTTTTAAATAAACTTGTCAGTGTTTTGACAGTCCTTGCTTATTGGTTTTTTTTGTCTTGTGACATTGTGTTTGGTATGCATTTTTATGGTACATGCCATACCATCAGGTTGTGCTTTGACAAAAAATAAAAGGTATAGCATTTTTTGAATTTCTGTGGAATGCTTGTCATTAACACAAAATACAAATCTGTCAAAACATCTCTGTAGGAAACTAAAAATTGCGACATTACCACGGGATGCTTTAAACAATTCCATAACACATCTGCACCACATGTAATACTAAAATTTCCTCATGCTAAAAATTAGCAATCATTTTATCTTTGTTAAACATCCCAGTAAACTAAATGAATGAATTAAAACTAAGAATTAACATACACCCCCAGTTGTTACAATCACTGTCTGTTTTAAGTTCGATTGATCATATAGATGGATCTTCTAGTTCTACAACTACAGACCCTAGTCCACCTGTTTCTCTACATTGCTATTTTGTATGTTCACTTTAATGTTTTCTCTAAAGACCAGGACCCCACAGAGGAGGTATTAGGGTGGTGGGTGATGTTCAGTTCTGCGGTGATACAGCCATGATGGTATTGTGTTAGTTTGTAAAATTAAAGTGGATCAGAGGTTTGACAATCAGATACAGTAGTGCTTCTGGAAAGAGAACGGAACACCAATTAAAATCATGTGTCCACTCGTTCCATCATCCATCAACCTAATAGTACCTGCTTTGTTGGGGTACTGGTTAGAAACCCGATCTGGGTGGAGTTTCCATGCTCTCCCCGTGTGGGTTTTCTTCCATAGTCCAAAAACATGGATTACAGGTAAACTGAATGCTCCAAATTGCCGCGTTATTGTGTGGGGATGTGTGAATGAGTGTGTGCTTGGCGATGGATTGGCTCCCTGCCCTGGGTGTATCTGCCCAGCGCCTGAGATATTTTCCCCTGGATGGGCATGGGGAACCCCACCGCGACCCTAGTAGAGAAATAAGCGGAAGATAATGGATGGATTGAACTATGTAGAGAAACAGGTGACTACAGAATGTATTGTAGAACTCCAAAGTCCATTTATATGGTAAGTCAAGAAACAATGAGCAATAGCTGATAAAATGGCCGGTAAGTGTATAATATAACTGAATAATCAGAAGGGTTGTTCACAAATATTTGGCCACATAGTATGTGTACCAATATAAATGCAATGTGCAATGCCAAAGTACCAGCACTGATCTAATAAAGCGTTAACAAAAGGAGATTGGCAATGAATAGAGACGGGAGAATATTTTTACATACTGATTAAACACGAAAGCACAAAGCTAGGGATGTTTTTGGGACTGTGTGTTATTTACTTACTATTTTCAGTCTTTAATGCTTTTATACCAGGCACATTTTAGCATTTAATTTTGTAGACAGGGCCCATTTAAAATTAGGAAATAATTTATGTCACCTTTGTGTGGATACCATTCAGGTTTTATTCAGAATCTGACAGTGTGAGCCAAGACCTGAAAATGCAATTTATTCTCTACTTACAACTGTAATTCTACACAGGCTTAAATGTAAACATCTAGCAACTGACTGACATTCCAAATAGATTACAGAAAGCCATTCTGCCACATTGGGAATCCTAAACTGCTGTAGGGATAAAAGGAGCAATTTTATTTGGTACAGCCACAAAAAAAAAAAAAAAAAAAAAACTCATTAGGATAACAACACATGCTAAAATTTAAACCAAACAACCAGCTTTCTGAATGAGGATAGCAATATGATGTATCTTCATGATAAACTCCAAAATGTGTTAGAAAATATGCTTATTTACATTGTAAATGGTGTAATTTTGGTGCATTTCTTATTTATGTTACCTATACAAGAAAATACTTTGATTTATCCTGCTGTTTTTATTGAGGTACTTTCTATTTAGGGATCCCCCTGCCAACTGAATTTATTCAAATAGATTTTATTACTGGGTTACTTCTGGCTTGTTTGCATTGCCACCAGAGACAGCTTGGGTTGGCTGGTCGAAAATGAGTCACGCAAAGCTGAGAGGAGAAATAACTGTGGAAGTTTGAAGCCTTGTGTATCTGGTATTGTGCCTTGTGCAGAGTTACACACGTGGAAAAAATAGTTGGTACTTTTAGTTAGTGAAAGAAAAACCAACAAATGTCACAAAAATAAATTGAGACTGACAAAAGTAATAATAAATAAAAATGCTTTAAAAATGGACAAATGAAAGTTAGACATTGCTTCAACAGAATTATTTAAAAAAATAGACTAATTAAACAGACCTGGACAAAAATGAAGTACCCCTAAAAATAAAGTGACCAAAGGAGAATTTCAATCAAGGTGTATGCACGAATTGGCATCCCAGGTGTCTACAATCTTGTAATCAGTCAATGGGCCTCTATATATAGGGCTACAGGTTGTCACTCTGCTGTTTGGTGACATTGTGTGAACCACATTTAACGTGGACCCTTAACCTAGACACTTAACGAAGGAAAGATATGTCTCAGAAAAAAAAAATGGTAGCCAAGCATGTTGAAGGTAAAGATTTTAAGACCATTTACAAGCAGCTTGATGTTCCTGTGACTACAATTGCACATATTCTTTATAAATTTAAGATCCATGGGACTGTAGCCAACCTCCCTGGACATGGACACAGGAGGAAAATTGATGACGAATCAAAGAGACAGATATGGATGGTAACAAAAAACACAGAAAAACTCAAAAGAGATTAAAGGTGAACTTCAAACTAAAGGAATAATCATTGTCAGATCACACCATCCATCGTGGTTTGAGCCAAAGTGGACTTCATGGGTGACAACCAAGGAATTTGCCAAGTTACATTTTGACAAGCCACAAAGCTTCTGGGAGAGTGTCCTATGGACAGATGAGGCAAAAATGGCACATCAGCTCTATGATTACAGTTTGAAAAATAAAGTGTATCTAGAAAAGAACCCTATTTCTACTCTGACACATGGCACAGGGTGTCTTGAATCTGTTCAGGGTACAATGAAATCTTAAGACGATCAAGGGATTCTAGTGAAAAATGTGCTGCCTAGTGTCAGAAAGCTTGGTCTTAGTCGCAGGTCATGAGTCTTGCAACAGGATAGTGACCCAAAACACCCAGAAATGGCTAGGGAAAAAAAACCAATAGACTATTGTGAACTGGAGTTCTAGGAGTTGTGCAACAAAATATTAAGTTAAGAGTAAAATCATTTTTTGTCCAGGCATATA
>JAOUQT010106014.1:0-19561 GCA_025769995.1 Xyliphius kryptos | reverse complement strand
GCTTCCTAACTGGACAGGTTGGTTTCACAGAAGTGTGGTTGACTTGGAGTTACATTGTGTTGTGTAAGTGTTCCCTTTATTTTTTTGAGCATTGTAAATAAAGTAATATATAAATAAGACAAACATGACAATCATTAGCCACCGAGTGGTAGCATCTATAAAGTTTAGGGCTATTTCCCCTCTCTAAATATTACTATTTACATCTGCATAAGGCAATATGAGCACTCCATTTCCTGTTAAGCTGTCTAGATTAAACTTGAACAAAATAATTTAAGGCAAGCAAGCAGTATGTATTCAAACGGAGTCGGTTGCCTATTCCCTCTTTCACCAATACAAGCACTCATATGTGTTATACATGCAACAGGAGGCTCTCAAGAACACTCAAGTCTTTCATTTTCATCTTTATCCTCATCTCTAGTGTTCTTTGAGTGAACATGAAGTTCAATCAACACTCTCCTGGATATTCTGGCATACAATGTACTTATAATTTATTGTTTAAGGGAATGTGAAAATCAAAAGACTCTTCTATAAACTATAAGGCACGCTTAGGTGCAAATATTGTAGATATAGTTATATTGTGTATATAATTGTAGGTATAATAACTCTGTGTATATGTTTCTTTATTTGAAATTAAATTGACACACACACACACACTCTATCTAAATTCTTTGTAATGGAAACTCCACCCAGATTGGGATTTGTACCTTGATCCCCAGTGAGGGGCGAGCTTGCTAACAACTAAGTCACCAGGTAGCCCCCTTTTTTAAAAAAAAGGGATAGTAATCATTTTGCCTACTGTACTTACAGAGGAATTGGTCCTCAACAATTAACCCATCTGTGCAGTGAAACACACACATAAACCCATTGAGAAGGGGGGGGGGGGGGTGGACATTTCCCAGGGTGGTGTACATGGTGCCAGGGAAGCAAAAGTTCAAGAGCCCTGTTGGATTTTGCATTTCTCATTTGTTTTTGTTTTTTTTTGTCTCTTGCATGGAATGCTAAAACTGACCATGAATCGCATTTCCACTTTTGGTGAATTTTGTCTGCAGATTTTTTTATGACTTATTTGCAGTGGGTTCCACTTTTGTCCTTTGTGCACAAAGATTGTAAGAGGATTTTAGAAAGTGGGCCACGTTCCATAAATGCCTAGGACAGGGCAGCAATCCATCGCTGGGCACATACTCACAAAAGGGGCAATTTAGAGAAGCCAAATTTGCTTGAATCTATGTTTTTGGACAGTGTAAGGAATCTGAAGAACCTGGACACAGGGAGTACATGAAATCTCCAGCAAATAGGAATTTTAACCTGAATCCCTATTGCTGAGAGGCAAACGTGCTAAACACTAAGCCACAGTCCCACAATGGTGTTTTTCTTTCACTGTTTTACCCTTTATTATCACAGGGTGGCCACAGTGATAAATTTGTATATTAGACTTGACCGAGTGTTTTATGCCAGATGCCCTTCTTGACGCAACCCTCACCTGGGCTTGATACACACAGACTATGGGGACAATTTAGATCTGAGAGGCAAACGTGCCGTAGGAAATCGTCCAGTTTAACTTAATTGGTCAAAAAAATATTTAGTCACAACAAATGATTTGGCATTGTTGAGTGTCAGAGCCAAAGTTTTTGCTGACAGTAAATATCTATGTTAGCTGAGCATGTGTAAGCATGACCGCTATTAAAACTAACAACAGAGAGACAATGAGAGCAGTTGAGGAAGAGCTTCATGTGTGCTTCTCTTCAATTCCTGCCAGTTCATCTAAACACATGTTTCACACTGAGTAAATTAATTCATTCATTAATTCTTTCATGATCTTCTGCTTAGTCCTCTATGAGGGTCGTCGCGGTGGGGTTCCCCATGCCCATCCAGAGGAGAATATCTTGGGTGCTGAGCAAATACACCCAGGACAGGGCGCCGATCTATCACTACGTACTCACCCACACACTATATGGGACAATTTATCACTTTGCCTTGAATCCATGTTTTTGGAATGTGATAGGAAACCCAAGGGAACACAGGGAGAACATGAAAAATCCACCCAGATTAGGATTTGAACCGGGAATCCCCAGTGCTGAGAGGCAAGCGTGCTAACCGCCAAGCAACCATGTCAACCTAATTCAGAAATAATATTGTCATTATTTGTGCTGCATTAAGCTATAAAGTGTCATTTATTAACTTTTTCGGATGGAGGTGTGCTGCAGGATATTTGTTATGTAAAAATGCAGAGTGGCTAAAAAAAATGCACTAAGCAACCCTGTCAACATACGACCCTACAACAGAAATAAACTAGATTTTTTACTCTCATTTTTTAGTTGTGTTCAGAATGTTTTGCACAGACTTGGATCACTGTAAAACTGTTTGAGATGTAAATAGCAACAGATGAATTAAATCCAGTAACTAATCTGAGATGAACAAATGTAAAACTGCAGCTAATCTGAAAGGGTGTGCCATAATTAAATACCATAAAACGTTTTAAACATACACCAGTAATTTGTCATGTACAACACTTTGGTGAAATGCAAAGCAAGTTATGAACGTTATGGATTCAGGAATTTGTAATCTGCTTTTAAAACGCGCCGTCTTTTACCTCGTTCCTATTGGTTAATTTTCACCAAGTGGGCGGGAACAAGTGCGCTAAATAGACCTTCCAGTTACTGTACGACCTGTCTGTCATTTCTAGACTTCTTGTAAATTAAACTGGGAACATTTTGTATGGACTGACTTGGAGATAAATGCATTTATTGTACACAGATGTAAAAGATCTTCGGAAAAAGGTTAACATTTAGCGAAATAACTAAAAAAAATAATCAACAACAAAAATAAAAAAATAGAAGTGCATTAATTTTTATTATATTTATGGCGCTAACATATTATTACTCTTTTTTCTGTGCCACAATGCTTATTTCTTAAACACGCAAAAATTGACCATAATCCACGTTCGGTGCTGACGTCATTGCCGATGTTAGGACAGCCAATAGCTACTTTCCTTACTGAGACGTCGGCGACAGTTTGCGAAGCAAGTTCACGTGGACACGTCACCTTAAACGCGTAAATTCAACAAATTGTCTGTACATTCGACTGTGTTTTTTTTTTTCTTACCTGCATACGTTTACACCTTTTGTGCATAAGCACAATTTATACATAAAGCAACTGAAGTACACGAGTTTAGAGCTCGGACTGCTTCCGCCCGGCATGCCCCCCCTCCCGGTGACGTTACGTAAGTGCAGTAGCAGCAGACATGCGGAGTGATTGACGACAGGAGCCGTTGCTCTGACCCCCTTGCTCCCACTGAGGGGAGGACTTCTACTAACGACCATTGTTATATCGATTCAACTATCGACTATTTTATCGATTAATCAACTAGTCTAAAGGTTTGATTTTCTTCCAAAGAAAACTGATAAAGTCGTAAGTTTATTTTATTTTGACAACAAACTGCAAAACTTTATTCTTCAGCATAGGGACCAAAAAAGAGGGCTTAGTCAACCATTTAGTCATTTAGCAGATTCTTTTATCCAAAGTGCCTTACAAATAAGATAACACAAGTCAGTGTGAATTTGCAGTCATGTAACTTGCAAAAAAAAAATCCACATTTCTTTTAAACCCTTCAACAAAGTCAAGTTCTCCATATTAAAGTGCAAGCCTCCATAGCAATGCTGATCTAATTATTTAAAACTGTATTTGTTGTGTATATGACATTACATACACAATGAATTTTGCTTAAAATAGCCAACTCATGTCACTCCATTACTTCTCTCTCTCTCTCCATTGGCTTCCCGTAGGTGCTCGCATTAGTACAAGATACTGACTCTTGCCTACAGGACAATCTCTCGATCTGCCACCTCTTACCTTCAATCCGTATTTCCTAAATACACTCCGACTCATTCACTGCGCTCTAGTGATAAATGTCACATGAGGATTCCAACTCACTGAAGCGCTAATTCTCATTCCATTTCATTCACCACTGGTATATGGAGGAACGATCTTCCCAACAACATTCGTAAGGCTGAGTCACTTAAGAACCTTCTCAAAACACACCTCTTTCACAGACACTTTTTATGAAGAAAAAAAAGTAATGCATGATACTACAGTGTTGCTGATTATTCCTAAACTACTGACTTGTGGTGTTCTCTCATTTGTAAGTCGCTTTGGATAAATGCATTTGCTAAATGACTAAATGTAAATAATAGCAACAATAAAACGAATAAGGACACAGAATAAAACTAATCTAAGAATAATAAGACTGTCCCTTTAAATAAAATAAACTCACAAACTTTTGGTGGCTTTAAAGAGCCCGGCGTGCTGGTGCTGCCCTGATACGTTATTAAAAATTTGCATAGTGTACAAATAACATTTTTTGTCTTCCATCAATCTAAAGTAACGCCATAATTTGGATGTTTTTTTGTCTTTAACACACAGCGTATATCGTGTGACAAAAGTCTTGTTGCTTAAACAAGTTGTAAGAATAACAAATAATAACTTGACTTGTAGTTGGCTGATTCAAATTTAGAAATGGCTTGTATGCAAACCAAGCCCTTTGGATTATACTTATTATGCCAAAAGAAAGTTTAGAATCATTTATGAATTTTAATAATTTATTAAGGTTAGAAAGGTCAGATTTAGCTTGGACGAAAGTCTTGTCGTATACAAAACGAATGTTAAAATTATACATGTACTGTATATTAGTTCACATGTTGCAAAACAAATCTAGTAAAAATCTGAAAGCATTATGTACATATGTACTATTTTGGTAAGTGTGCCCCCAGTCTGGTGCATCTGTGGCCCACAACTGGCACCAGTAAGTGGTTTACTTAAGTGTCTTCAATCCTTGCAACAAGTGGGTTAGATGAAAATGTGAGATGAGGGCCAAAATAATTTTACTATCTGGGCTAGAAAGCTAGATTTATGTGTAATCAAGAAATAACGTCAGCTGATGTTGAAATTACTTATATGAATGCCGCATGACAAATAATAAACACAATGCCAGAAAAAAACCTGACCTAAATACAACTTGAACAGAGCACTGATCTAGGTATGCAAAGCCGGCAAGACACATATCCAAAGTAGTTAAAGCAAATAGTGACTGTGCGTTTTTCAAGATTATTTTTATATATTTTTGTGGGTTTTGATTTCAGACTGCATAAAGGTTACTATTTTAAAGAAATATATTGTAACGGGGTGGAAATGAGGATCGAAGACAGGAGTTTGACGCACGAAACTGGCTTTATTCACCGACCCAACACGACTAAATACAGAAGCTCGATCTTTCACAGTACTTGTGGTAGCCGTGCTGGGTCCTCCGTGTCACCAGCTCCGTGGTCGGTCTCTCTCCTCGCAGCTTGTCTCTCGGCAGCTTATATGGTTGCACACAGTCATTTAGGCAGAGCCGCTTCAGGTGCGCCAATCACCCCTGATCAGCGTCGCGGCTCCGCCACGCCCCCCCAACGTCACCACGTCACAAAGTGTAACTGTGCTCCGCTTTGTGTCTCTTTCCCATTATTTATTCACAATAATGCACACCGCTTTGGTATGCATTGTTGTTAATAATGTCACGGCTTGAAAAACAGATATCCAATCAGATTCATGGACTAAAACAAAAGGTTACTATCGTAACCCCGGTTCTTTGATATCGAGTGGAGGGACCCAACAATGGAGAGGGACATCCGGTACCGACCTCATGGAAGCATCCAATTGCACAAAGTCTGGATGGGCAGACAAGAAAACCCGTCCAATGCTTGAAGGCTGCCCCACCTCCCTCAGCATGTTTAAATCCATTGGGCATGTTCTTTAGTGATGCTTCGTGCTGCAAGCATGGTGCACTCTTCCTGTATGCTGCGGTTCTGTTCAAGTAAATGTGGAGAGTTCTTACTGGGCAGAGCGAGTGAAGTCTTCACTCATTGGCTGAGAAGGGGAAGAGGTAGAATGCCCACAGCTTCAATATCTTAGAAGTAGAGACTGAAAAGCTTTTCAACACGAAGGCTGCGTTCGGCCTAAGTGTGACCCTCTTCCTGTCCGGGAACAATTGCATGCATAATGAGTGGACTGATAAAGTATGCAGAGAAAGCGTGCAATGACACACATCACGGAGGCGAGAGGCAGAAAAGGCGCTGACTTTTACGATAGAAGCTTTAAGCTGACATCTTCTGGCGGCTTAAAGAGTGATTCAGAGAGTGTCTCCAGCACCAGGTGCTGAGGTCCCAGTTCGGCATGATCGCTTTCACAATGGGCAAGATACCCCGAACACCTTTCATGAACCTGCATATACAGGGGTGGCACTCTGCAGATGCATGATCTAAAATGACATGACATGCCGATAGAGCCGATAAATAAACTTTAATGCTGGAGAAGGACTTTCCCTTATCCTTGAGGTCCTGAAGGAACGAGAGAACATCATGGGCTTGGTAGCTCAGTGGTTAGGGAATTGTACATTTGTTAGGGCATTAAACTATCAATCAGAAGGTTGGTGGTTCAAATCCCAGGTCTACTGAAGTTACCAATTTTGGTCCTTGAGCAAGAATCTTGACCCTAATTGCTCCAGGGTGCTGTATCAATCCTGTGTTCTGATTTCAACCAAGTTGGGATACTTTTAAGTCTCTTTGGATAGAAGCGTTTGGTAAATGTAATGTCGTGTAATTTACCATCAGGCTACTTGCCCTTTATCAGAACACCACCTCTCAAACTCCCACCATTTACAGTCATACAACGATCTGGCCCCTGAATAGTAGCAACGATGTTGTTTTCCCACGAGGCGAACAGATCTACAAAGGTTTGACCAAATTTCTGCCACAGCATTTCCACTACATGGGGTGGAGGCACCATTCCCCATACAGTAAGTTCCCCCACGACAGCAGGTCTGCACTGGTGTTGAGCCGGCTAGGGACGTGCGTCGCTCGCAGCCACAGTATACGCCGATCGCACCACAGCAGCAGCCTGTCGGTTAATTGGTGATGGTGGGGGTAGCGCATCCCCAATTTTGATTTATATAAGCCACTGCTGTCATGCTGTTGCAACGGACATGACAGACGCGCAAGTGAGGGAGGAAATGTCTGAGAGCCAGCCACATGGCTAGTAGCTGTTCACTGCTCACATAATTTATGTGAGCTTCGGACAGTGTATTCGGCTATGTTCCCTTCAGAGCCCTGCCCTCAAGGGTGGCACCCCAGCCCGAAAGGGAAACGTTTGACGTCACAACCTTCCTCGTGTGGACGCACCAAATTGCACAGCCGCAGGAATAAAATTTCCTCCATTTCTTGTCCCTTAGTGGTGTTTTGCTCGTACATGTTACTGCAACCGGGCAATAGCGGTCACGAGGTACCCGCAGGTGTAGTAATACAATCGATTTCATTAATTCTCTCATTCGGAGCAAACCCAGAGGGAGAACTTGAATGATGGAAGCCGTTACCTCCAGCAGCTTCAGTCATGTGTGAAAAGGAACCCACGCACCCTCCTGTCTAAAGAAGGCGAGGCAGGTCTCGAGAGACTACCTGGGCTTTGTCAGACTAACGCATGTGGGCTGAATCCAGTTCTAACCCGATAAACATGGCGTTTCGAGATGGGACCAAACAGCTCTTGGCCAGATTGACTCTGAAGCTGAACAATGGGACAGCAGAGGGTGCGTGTCCCTCAGCACTTTCTGTCTGAAATTTCTGGCTGTTATAAGCCAATCGACTATATAATAGTCAGAAACCCCAGTCTAAGGAGGGCGACTGCCACCTCCACATATAAGCAGAGCACCGTGGGCTTAGGGAGAGCCCAAAGGGTAGAACCGTGTACCCATAAGACACACCATTGTGTAAAATGTAGAAACTTTCTGTGTGATGAAAGATGCTGATATGGAAGAACGCATCTTTGTGAGCAACTGACTGTGCATGGCAGGCTTGTGAGCCTGTGAAATGGCATACTCTGGCAGGGCAGCCAGGTAATGCGCTGTAGGCTGGAGAGCCTGAATGAAGGTGTCATCTGCCAGGGCAGCCAGGTAATGCGGCGCAGGCTGGAAAGCCTGTGTGATGCCACCATCTGGCGGAGCAACCAGGTTTGGGGTAGACAGCAAATGACACGGGGGCCATGCTTTTCTTGTTTGAGTGTGTTATAGGAGAATAAACCTTTATTAGACATGTGGGTGTTTTGTGCGAACTGACCAAAGCACTTAGGGATGCCTAAACATTCTTGGTGTTTGGACAAAGACGGGGTAATGGAGAGCAGTTGTGCTGTGCTGTGGCACTGAGCAGATTGGGCAGCTGTTGGACCTCCATCAAGAGCTTTTTTCTCTTGGTTGGAGAAGGGCTTGAAGCCTCCCAGCATTGGTTGCGTGTTCTTGTCTGTTAAGCCAGACTTGGTGCAATTGGATGCTTCCATGAGGTTGGTACCAGATGTCCCTCCCCATTGGTGAATCTTGAAACGAGAGGATGAAATAGAACTACCTTTTTTATAATTTAGTATAAATCTCTGTCAAATACTAAATGATAAGTATTAGGATCTTGCACAAACCATTCTTTAAGAACAACAGGGTTTTTAACATTAATCAAAAAACGTTTTTATTACAGATTCATTTTAAAGTGAGCATGTTACCTGATAACTGAAGGTCTTCAGCTGGAGATAGCTACGATAGTTAAAGTGGACAACAATATTGGCATAGTTGTCTACCTCAAAGGCTGAGGTGTCAAAGGGTAAGCTGATATATAGATAACGATGATTTTTTGACACATAAGCTTGGGTGGTAAATTTCAGTTGAGCCTGCATCTGTGGAAGGTATTTCTTATCCGCAGTTTCAAACTGAAACACAAAATCATATTTAAGATAAAAGCTAATGAATGTTTACATCATTCATCCATTCATTCATTCATTGTCTTCCGCTTATTTCTTTATGAGGGTTGCGGGGGGTTCCCCATGCCCAATCCAGGGGAGAACGTCTGCGGCACTGGGCAGATACACCCAGGACAGGGCGCCAATCCATCGCTGGGTACATGTTTACATCATGTGGCATTTAAAAAATGTACAGTTTCACTTTGAATTACCTGTACTGCATATGGATTAGCTTTTTTAAATACTGATAAAAAAATCAATTTACATGAATGTTTATCACTGTTTAGTATTATTAAATAATTACTTACTGTAAGGTCAGCACTTATTGTGTCTTTTGGAATATTGAAACTGAAAAATGCAACACCATCATTAAAAGAAATCTTAGTGCGTTCCCATTCAGTATCAAATTCAAGCATATACTTTTCATTGTTTATGTTGGTGATAACTATTCCTGCCTTTACTGGCACTTGTTTTACTGGTTCTCCCAATTGGTCTCTTACCAAAACCTGAAGAGAACAAAAACAAAATTTGGCAGTTGCTGTTCTCTAACAACATACAGTATAACTCCTAAAAAATGATGCAATCAGATTTTTTTAAAAATCCTATATACAATCTTTTCTTAAGAATGACATATAATGTCAATTACATGGCCTGCAAATAGTTGTGTATCAATAACATTCCATTGTGCTGTAGACTTGTATTATTATTTTTGGTAATATGAAAACATTACTTACTCTGACGTAGTATGGCAAAGAAGGTTTGATGAAAGGGGGCGTTGCAATCAAACTTAAAGTGTAGGGTGCATTTACAAATTTTACATTGGACAGAACTGCTTTCTGGGAGATGCCACCTGGCCAAAAACATTTCAAAAACTTTATATGACATTTAATATTTACGTTGCTTTAACAAAATATTTTTTTTATTAATTCATAAATGTTAACAACATAAATTTCTGTTCAGAGTAGCCTAAACTCTGTCTAGATATCACAATGACGTGTGGAATTGGTTTCTTGTTGTCTTTGAACCACATTTTAATACATATTAGCATTAGAAAACATCACTGACATTAGTAAAGACCAGAAAAAAAGAAAAAGGAGAACCAAAATAAAACCTACTCGGACATGGGGCAAACATGGAAACTCCACCCAGATCAAATTTTTAATCAAGAATTCTCAGTCCTGAGAAACAAACATGCTAACCCCTAAGCCACCATGCCGCCCCTGCTGTGTATTTTAATGTAATAAATAAAAAATATAAAAATGATATTTAACATTAAAAACTTCATGTGACATGGGGGCATAGTGAATGGCACCTTTTCTACGCAGTTCAGTAATTCCAGCTCCTGTGAAGTCTACAATTTTAAATATTTGCATTGCCTGCCATTTTGCTCTTTAAACATTAGAAGTACAGTATTTGCATCACCCATCTGACCCTACTCAGAAGACAGACTGTAGCTTAAAAAATAAACTTTTAAATTACCATTATTTTTAATGAAAAACCAAAATTTATGTACGAGCTATGATAAGCATTAATAATATTTTTTGGGCCACAGTAAGATACACATATATCACACTTGGACATTAATAATAAATACCTTGCATAGTCCTTCACAAACAACTTTCACTTTTAAAACTGACCTGTTGACTCTTGCAACAAAACAACCACTACAAGAAAATGGTTGTCCATTTGCCAAATTTTTTGAGGTCCACTGTCCATTTTTGACAAAGCACTTTCGATATTTAATGAAACATCCAATGTTCCTTTATACATCTAAAAGAAAAAGAAATCTAGTTTAGTCTGAAAAGTCAAATACAATGTAACCCTATATAGCCTGCCTCAGACACTTTGCATATACATGTTTGGATACAAAACTTCTAGGCATATTTTTTTTTAAAAATTACCTTTTGTGTTTTTTTTCACAGTTAATTTACTTGTTTTGCCGATTGTTTAGTTCATTATCTGTTCTTTGTTCTCATTGGTTTTCGTTAGTCATGTGACTAGGACTTTTATATACTCTGCACTTCCGTTTTGTCCTCTTCTCAAATTTTTTATGTTGTAGCGTGTTGCGTGTCGGTTCAGTGCGTTGTAATCCTGCTCTTGGTTATTCGTTTTAATAAACGCCATTATTTACCCTCACCTGGCAACCTGCTCCTTCCGGCTCAACGTGGCGAGCTCCTGTTTGGCTACCGGCGCGCAACCGTTAGAGAATCCGAGACCTATTAGTTCCAGTTTTGCCAGGTGAGTGGCTTCTGACCATTCCTTCTCGCGTTCAGTTCTCTATTGGCTGGGGTTATGATGGCGACCCCATGGTGGTGGAGCAAGGTGGATGTGGATCGCTCTGAGAGAGATTCAACAGATACTGAGATTTATTTCAAGGATGAGGAAGTTGTGTCTTACCTCAGGGGTCACATCCTCCCTCGCTACACCCTCTTAAACTTCCGTCGTTCCGCGATTAAGCGGCCGACACCCCCTATTCAGCCTAAAATTATGTCCCGGCACAGACGCGCCGCTCGTGGTAGGCGAGCACCCCACAATGAACCTGTAGAGCAAGTATCCGCTGTGGGGTCCTCTCGTTTGGGCTTTCCCCCGACATACGGCGTGGTCCGATCATGTTGGCCGGATCGGAGGGTGGATCAATTTGCGTACGCGAGTCGGTTCATGAGCCGATTCGCGCACATGAATCGATTCACAAGTCGGTTGACTTCTGCGAAGCCGCGCGCTCACCTAATTCCCACGATACCGGCGCTTGCACGCCTATTTCGGTCCGTTGTGCAACGCGAACGTTAAATTCCCGTGTTGCCGCGCGATCATCGGATTCCCGCAGTGCTGCTCGCGATACCGCACACTCGCCAAATTCCCGCGAAGTTGCGCGCTCCCCCAATTCCCGCGTTGCCACGCACATGCCAGATTCCCGCGAAGTCGCGCGCACGCCTAATTCCTGCGCGGCCACACGCTCGCCAGATTTCCGTGCTCCCGCACGCTCGCCAGATTCCCACGCTGCCGCGTGCACTCCGGATTCCCGTGCTGCCTCCGCAAATTTTGTCAATTTTGGCCCTGGTACGCCTAATTCGGTCCGCAATGCCTGTGGAGCCCTCAGCTCCTTTTGTGCTCCCGGTCCCTCCACACCGTCACACCGTTTTTGTGTGTCTACCCCATGTTGTGTGTCGTCCATGTCTGGTGTGTCTGTGTGTTCTCTCCCATCTGCTCCCTGTCTGTGTGGTGTCCCACCTTTGCTCTGTCCCCTTCATCACCCATGTTGTCCTGTTTTCCCTTTGTGTTTGTGTCTGGCTCGAGACCCCTTCTTACCCGGTTTGGCTCGCAACCCCTTCTCACCCGGTTTGGCTCGTGACCCTTTCTTACCCGGTTTGGCTCGCGACCCCTTCTCCCCAGTTCGGCTCGCGACCCCTTCTTACCCGGTTCGGCTCGCGACCCCTTCTTACCCAGTTCGGCTCGCGACCCCTTCTCATCCGGTTCGGCTCGCGACCCTGACCCTCTGGGCTCCGCTCACAATTCTGACCCTCCCAGCTCTGCTTGCGACCCCGACCCTCGGGGCTCCACTCGCGACCCCGACCCTCTCGGCACCCCTCGTGAACCTGACCCTCTTGGCACCCCTTGTGACCCTGACCCTCTCGGCACACCTTGCGACCCCGACCCTCTCGGCACACCTTGCGACCCCGACCCTCTCGGCACCCCTCGTGACCCCGAGACGCTCGGCACCCCTCGTGACACGTGATTGCCTGATGGGGGGGGATTGGTTGGCTGCATTAGGCTGCATAAAACTCCTCAAACACCGCCCGAGGGACAGAGAGCCCTAGGAGTTCTTCCACTTCGTCCACCTGAGGGAAGGAGAACTCAAGGATGTCTTCCATGTCGTCCGCCCGAGGGACAAAGAGCTCAAAGCCGTCCTCCTCGTCGTCTACCCGAGAGATGGAGAACTCAAGGACGTCATCCATGTCGTCCACCCGAGGGACAGAAAGCTCAAGGCCGTCCTCCATGTCGTCCGCCTGAAGGACAGAGAGCTCAAAGCTGTCCTCCTCATCGTCCACTCGAGGGAAGGAGAACTCAAGGCCGTCCGCCGGAAGGACGGAGATCCCAAGGCAGTCCCCCACGTCGTCCACCTGAGGGATGAAGACCTCCAGGCTGTCCGCCAGAAGGACGAGGAACTTGAAGCCGTCCTCCACGTCGTCCACCTGAGGGATGGAGAACTCAAGGCCGTCCGCCAAAGGGGTGAGGAACTCAAAGCCGTCCTCCACGTCGTTCACCTGAAGGTTGGAGAACTTAAGGCAGCCTGCCAGTGGGAAGGAGAGCTCAAAACCGTCCTCCTCCTCGTCCACCTGAGGGACAGAGAGCTCAAGGCCGTCTTCCTCATCGTCTACCCATGAGGCGGAGAACTCAAGGACGTCTTCCACGTCATTCACCCGAGGAACAGGGGGCTCAAGGCTGTCCTCCACGTCGTCTGCCAGAGGGACAGAGAGCTCAAGGCTATCCTCCAAGTCGTCGCTCAAAGGACAGAGAGCTCAAAGCCGTCCTCCTTGTCGTCCACTCGAGGGAAGGAGATCTCAAGGCAGTCCTCCACGTCGTCCACCTGAGGGATGGAGACCTCCAGGCTGTCAACGCCAGAGGGACGAGGAACTCGAAGCCGTCCTCCACGTTGTCCACCTGAGGGATAGAGAACTCAGGGCCGTCCGCCAGAGGGACAAGGAACTCAAAGCCGTCCTCCACGTCATTCACCTGAAGGTTGGAGAACTCAAGGCCGTCTGCCAGTGGGATGGAGATCTCGACGCCGTCCTCCACGTTGTCCACCGGAGGGATGGAGACCTCCAGGCCGTCCGCCAGAGGGACAAGGAACTTGAAGCCGTCCTCCACGTTGTCCACCTGATGTCTGGGCCGTCTTCCAC
The DNA here is from genome assembly GCA_025769995.1 of Xyliphius kryptos. NCBI lineage: Eukaryota > Metazoa > Chordata > Actinopteri > Siluriformes > Aspredinidae > Xyliphius > Xyliphius kryptos. The sequence continues at coordinate 5,861 of JAOUQT010106014.1, read as the reverse complement.
GTTGGCCGTTCGAGGGACGAATAACCCTCGCTACCCACCGGAGAGGAGGGGATTTCCTTTTTCCCGCCTCCTTCAAGTCATTGCGCCCCCCTGCGGTGGACGCTGCTAAAAGAAGGGGGGAGATATGTCAGGTGCGTTCGGCGTACCTGCCCTTTTTTGTTTTTCTTCACAGTTAATTTACTTGTTTTGCCTTTTGTTTAATGTAACGCCTGCGCGTCGGAAGCCAAACGAGAAGCTCGCAGCGGCGAGCTGGATGGAGCAGGTTGCCAAATGAGGGTAATAATTGGCGTTTATTCACCGTGTAGCCAAACACACGAATACAGATCCGACACGCAAACATGGAAACAACAACAAACCAGGACAGAGACGAAACGAAAACTGCGCGTATATAAAAGAAAAGTCCCTGTCACATAACACAAGAGAACCAGTGACAAAAGGGCACAGTTAATTAACTAATAAAACACAAAAGGAAGTTAATTAAATAAATAAGGATAAAAAACAGGGAAGAAGCGCCGTGCGCTTCTTACATTTAATTCATTATCTGTTCTTTGTGCTCACTGGTTTTCGTTAGTCACGTGATGGAGACTTTTCTTTTATATACTCTGCACTTCCATTTTGTCGTCGTCTCGGACTGTTTATGTTGAAGCGTGTTGCGTTCGTTGTAATCCTGCTCTTGGTTATTCGTTTTCCAAAAAAAAAAAAAGTTGGTATGTGCCTTAAGATTTTCCATAAGTCTTATTAAGTTACGCAGCACAAAAAAACAATAAATAAAGAATTAAATAAATGAACTTTTAAATAGTAACTAGAGAATGTGCTTGGTGTGTGTCATCTTGATAGTGATTGACACGCAAATGTAGATTGGAGGGGATGACGTGGTGCGCTTGCCATGTCAATTAAATAGCCGCGTGGATGTAAAGATGTGGGTCGCTTCCCCTCCCGAACCACTATCTGAACATGCAGCGTGCAATGGTCATCACACAACACTGCTTTGTAGCTGTGCTGCAGGATTTGATAAATTTAGTAAGATACCTTTATTGCTGTTGTGCAATTCATAGCAGGCCTAACAGCATTAGGTTACCCACTCTACCCCCGCGCCAATCACTATATATATATATATATATATATATATATATATATATGTTTTGGGTGCTGGGCTGATACACTCAGGTCATGTTCTGATATATTCATCATTGTGTAGCATCCCATGTTTTATTTAACAACTGTCTGAATACTTCTGGAAAGTAAGAACACCAGTTGCTAAAGTTTTTTTTTCATAAAAAAAATAAAAATAAAAACACTTACGCATGATTCTAGCTGCTCAAAATACTGGGCCAATGCAGTGCTTTTCAATAGAAAATCCTGGGCCTGTTTTTATTTTTATGCAGTGTTTTGTTTCTCTATCAAATAAGCTAATATTTTCCATAAAATCAAATGTCTCTGTTTCAACATCTATATGATGTTTATGGTCTAATCGGAAATTTGAAATCATGAAATTTGCAAATAGTTGCATTCTGTGTTTATTTTACATTGAACACAGCAAACAAACTTTTGCAATTTGGGTTGCATTTTTTTTTTAGATGTTTTTTTATTTCCATGGCCTGAATATGCACTAGAATTGTCAGTACCACTTAATTAGTTTAACTGGCCTTTCTACTTTAAAGTTCATTAGGTCTCTGCTATGTGTAAAGTGAAAAAACTGTAAAGCTCTTTTTTTACTCAGTTTTACTAGTGTCAAATGTCCACAAAATGAATAAAGGGAAATGAATAACAGTTTTACCTTGTAAAATTTAAATGAAGAGGGTATCATGACTACAGCACCTTTACTCATGTATCCAAACCTTAGAAAGACATCTGCTGAATTAACTGGTTCTCCATGGACATATCTGCAGTTTTGAAACAATTTCAATTTAAACAAACATACCTATGAAGTGTACTTGTTAAATACATTTAGAAATTAATGCCTACAACGAACTTGAATTGTTAAAACAAATGTTGGAAATGTTACAGTTTCTAACAGTTTCACCCTTCTTTTCTTTTAAACTTAATAGATTCACTTGATAGATGAATCAATATCTCAGTGATTATTAGTTGTCCACGAGTTGGAGGTGGAGATGAATTAATAACCTTTTTATTATACATTGACCAGTCCGAGGGGTTGTAGCTACAACTATATTATGTCTCTGGTGCGTATGTATTTATTATTAAATAATGTTACGCATAATAGTAAAGGGTGTTTCCTTTTTTGGGTTTAGAATGTATTTGCCTGACTTCTTTACCAGCAGGTGGCATAAGTGCACTTTCTGTGGAGTTTGAATACTTTAAGAGTTCAACACAACAATTTAGCGAACTGTGACTATTAAAAACCCTACAAAGACAAATTCCGGTAATACACTTTTACAAAGTCTAACAGGTATGGATAAGCTAGGCATGTATTACCAGCTAGTAATTAAAGTTTCACTGAAAAATCCAAGTGTTAACCTCAAAATGCAAAGCAAAGAGAAAAAATATTTTGAAAAAGTTTGCCCAGCCTTTAATGGTTCTTTTGTTCCAAATTTTCTTTGGGTAGATGCTGTAAGATTATCCTAAGCTTTAATTTCTTAATGTTTGTTTTTTAGGACTTAACTCAATTGTGAATTTCATACACATTCTTTCTAAAATTTATTTTTTTTCCAAATAAAATGTAAAATCTACTAAATATTATCCATATAATCATTGTTATGTGGCCTAAATCCTATGTGGCCTATGAAGTTTAAGATTCTGTACTTATACTAAACAAAGACCAAAGATCAAAGACCTGTTTTATGTACCCAAAATGTATTTCCAGCTAAACAAAAACAAATAATAAGTATTGCTTTAGTAGGAGTTCTTAGCGATACAGTACATCTCAACTGATTTGAGAACCTTTAAATTCCTTTCACTGTTAACATTCTTAATACAATTCTATAAAACAAAATTACCCCACATACTGTCCATTAACTATAAACAACATTTGGTCATTTTCACGAACGTTTTACAAATTAAATCAAGGCTGTGTTACTAAAATGTTTACGTGCTAATTGAAGACTTAAGAGCAGAGAGTATAAACTACAAAGTTGTAATTTACAAAAATTCAATCACAATAATTTATTAAACAGGGGTGCGTTTCCCGATAACGATTGATCTCAGTGATTTACGAACAACTTTAAGAATGACGTAACTTTAAGAACCCAAATTTTGCGAGTGTTTCCCAAACGCCTTCTTAGTCTCCAAACTTACGAACGAGTTTCAAGTAGCTCTTTGTTGACTCCGCCCCCCACGTCAGCACTAAATAGGCACTGCCTAATCGAAAACTGCACCACGGATTTACAAAAGTTTCCTTATTGTTATGTCACAAAATCATCGTTATTTAAATAATTCTAATAGAAAGAACACATTACGTATTCACATTACGTTTATAGAAAAAATTAAAACACTTAACTTTCAATTGATGTTTATTGCATGCCGAGCATATAGGCACATGACTAACCTCTCATACGTCAGTCAGGAAACATGGCAAGTCGACCACGTAAACTGAAATTTTTCCCAGGATGAGCTAAGCTATTGGTTAAGGGATAACAAGCTTAGTAAGCTAATGTGTAACATTTTTTAAATTATATATGTTGTCCTATTACTACTGACAATTAATTAATTTATGTTATCAATATGTGTATATCAACAAGTAGCATTATTGTACTTTAAGCAACTTTTCACATGTTTACGATGATTTCAACTCATACATTTATGCGCAGAATTGATGTAAGGACCTTCAGAGTCTTGGTAACGGTACTACACCGAACAATACAAGCAAACAAATGTTAATACTAGAAGTATACTAGCAACATCATTCAAGCGGTTGGACGTGTTGTCTGTTAACGTTGGATGTAATGCAATTACGCTTTCAAAAGCAATTTTAAATGTTCATGAATTTATGTTTGTAAACATACGTGTTTAGTTGCCACGCACAGAACAATAATTAAAAAAGGATGATTTAAAAGGACGATTAGCGGCCTCTTCCTTTTCTGAAACAGATTTGCACGTGAACTTCAAGTTAAGAGGAACTTACCGAGTTACGAGTGGGTCAGACTACTCTTACATTTACGAAAAACTTCACGTACTACGTTAGTTACGAAATGTTTCGGGAAACGTTCGTAATTTTAAGAATGATCTTAAGTATGAAGTTACGAAGTACTTAGCGTTACGAACGTTTTGGGAAACGCACCCCAGGTGTTTAGCAGACAGTTGACTATAATTTTATGCTGTCAACAATTGCACCGCGTGTATTTAACATGTGCCAAGACCTAAAAAGACAAATACTTTAGCTTTGATTATTGGTAAAAAATAAAATAAAATACAAAAAAATCTGCAACAAAAGTGCTACAAAAATTACAAAGAGGGAGCTGCAAATATCTTACAGCAATGTCAATGGAGGTCTTTAAAAAATAACAGATGTAGTGGTTTTGATGTGTGGTGTATTATTTGTGGCTAGATAGTTTGAATAAAACCAAAGATTTTTTTATTTCTAAGTTATATCATTAACCTTACTTTTTTATGTTGTATGTTAAGTGACTTCTATGAAATTTAAGCTGGATGTACCTAATGGCTAAGTACTGTATGCAATTTTATTTCCCGGCCTTTCATTCCCAAAGATCGATAGATTACATCAATGGTACTTTTTACTATTTAAAAAAAAACACAACACTTTTTTTTTTACCATTTTCTAATTTTTCACAATCAAGTAATTGACACGTTTGACTTATGAAGATTATTTAAGATTTTTGTACCTTTGTACTTGTATTGATTAGCAATAATGTGTTAGTAACAATGGTAATGTAAATCAGAAGAGAAGTAAATGAGAGACCTACTTGGCAACAAGATTTATCTTGAAGGAATTTATGTTTGCTGAACTGACATAATTCTCTTCTGGTTGAATACGAATTAAGATACTGGGTAATACTAAAAAACACAAGTAAGCACATGTAATAGACACAATATATACATTGTCCCTATAGTGTAAAACTGGGAATTGATGTAATGTAATTATTACCATATTCCTTAACCTCAAACTCAGTTGTTGAGGTTGTAGTAAAGTTACCGAATGCAGCTGTGATTTTCCAGATGCCAAGCCTGTAATAGAAATAGTTACAGATTTTTACGTTTATATTATCTTTAATAACAACGACTAGAATTAAACAATGGCTAATAATGTTGTCAAATGTGTGATATCAGTCCATACTTTGGTTTTAGTGGTATCTTGAAAGGTGGAGACAGGGGTTTTACACCACTAATATCATTAATCTCAATATTTCCCACATTGATATCATCAGGGTCCTGTCACACAAAATATGACCTAACTATATGCAGTGATAAAAATTTGCATAAAGTGTGAAAAGAAAAAAAATTACCTTAAATGTTAGGAAGACTGGCCTAAGACCAGTCTTTTTTAATTCTTGATTTAGAGTGTATACTCTAACCTCAACTGCAGAAACAAATCAAAATTAGAGACCACAAAGGCGCTTGCAGTTCTTTTATTTTAATATGTAAGAGAAATGTATGAAGTTTTTTTAAGAAATTGTATAAACTGACCATTCTGTTCGGGTGTGTACAGTGGCTTGTCAGTCTGGATGAAAATGAAACCATTTTTACGAGTCACTGGTATTTGAACATGTTCTTTAAAGGAACCAGATATAGCCTGCAGGAAGACTTGTGTGACCTCTTCCTTGATGTCTGGAAAAATCTAACAAGAATAGTTAAAGTTGAGCTTAAGTTTTAGTGTTTAAGTGTGTGTGTGTGTGTGTGTGTGTGTGTGTGTGTGTGTGTGTGTGTGTGTGTGTGTGTGTGTGTGT
>JAOUQT010105930.1:0-17433 GCA_025769995.1 Xyliphius kryptos | reverse complement strand
AAATTGAGTATGATAAAAAATGCTACAGTTTTCTAAAGTGCCAAATGGTGCAATGTCAACTGCAGGGGACAGATCCAGCCTCATGCCATATGTTCTGCATAGAAAATCCACAAACCACGACAGCTGGTCACTTAAAGAAACAAATATTTTCAGTGCATGGAACCAAATGTAACAGCACCATCAATGTTCATGAACAGAATTGTGTGTGACTGATTCCTTTCATGTACAGACTACAGATTCATGGAGTTGATGACTGCTACTAATGCCAAGTGGGTTTAATCCCCATTATTTTTAGCTGACATTTTTGTACCTAACCCACAATCATCAAATAACCAGCAGTGATATATTGTACATGTGCTGTAAGTACACAAAATATATCTACATTTACAGCATTTGATTTCATACAATTGATCTACTGAGTTAAATGCCTTGCTTAAGTACCCAAGAAAAGCAGCTTGGCAGTGGTGTGATTTGATCTTCTAGCCAGTAGTCCAACATAACCACTGAGCTACCTCTTTCCTTTTTAAGTACTGTACACGTCATCTAGTGCAAGCGCAGTTTACACAGACTAACATACAGTATCTGTGTGTACAGTATAAAGTTTTCTGGCTGAAGAAACATATCTTCTTAGTATTTTTATAATAATATAGCAAATCAAACTAATTATAGGATTTATGAGACTTAGCATTATAAAACATTCTTCTGACAAATATTTGATTTTAGTTTTGCAACTAAAGTAATGACCATCAATCAATACCACCACAATCACATTCTGGCCCCTAGGCTAACTACAGAATTTGACCTCATTTTATCCACAAATTCTGCCTGATTCAAAGAAGTAAATAGTAGGAATGAAACAAAGAAAGGATGAGCGAAGAGATAAATGTCATTCCAGAAGATCATTCAAGTTCATACAGCAGCTGAGTCTTCACCAGGCACGAACACATCCCTCACATCTCATTTCTTACACTGCAACGCTGAGAGAAATGTCAAGCCAGATAACGGTCGTCTCCGTTCGGGCCCTGACATTAAAGGACAGTGAATGTGCCAACATGTGTGCGGCGTGTATATTGCTTTTGCAGACGAGTGATTCCGAAAAGCTCAGTCTTGGCTGCTTGTGTTACTGGTGAAAGTCCTCTTGGTAATATAATGGATAAATTAAAATGTCATGGGTTGCCTGGGAGTTTATTTAAGCACATAGATATGAAAAAGTTAATCTGTGATATAATAGTGAGTTCTGCTGGAATTCTACTATTCTAGTTATACTCTCACTCACAAACACACGCAAGCACACATGCATTAATAATAATTGCATTACCTCTGAATTTAGGAATTCAAATGCATTTTTGGAAACTTAAAATTAAATAGACTGACTGCTAGGCTGAGATGAGGTCCAGGTTTTTTATGAGTATTGATAAGAATATTTATTGATTCCTAATACAAAGGACTTATGTATAAATATATATTATGTATATTATCAAAAAAGAGAAAATAAATAGTTTAGTGTCCGAAGCCTGATACTGACTGATTAGTATGGCAATTGGAAAAATTATTGTGAAGATGATCGGAGTTTTGAGGGTTTCTTAATTTTTCTATATTCCATTTTAGCTGTTTTTACCACGAGTCAACAAATTGTCTATAATAGATTTTGATGTAAGATATTTCTTTGTTTTTAATGCACATTAAACCTGCATCACACAAAGAAGGATATACTGTAAACGTCAACATTATCTAGAAATTCTCCATAATCTGAGTGAAAGCTCATATAAACCTGACCAAAGAAAAATGGAAGACTGTTCTGTATGCTGAGGTGTAGAGGGATTATTCTGCTTATTTTTTAATTCTCTGTGTTCCATGTTAGTTGTTTACACTTGATCTAATGCCAATACATTGCCTATTTTCCACTGCACTAAATAATAATAATAATAATAATAAAAGATACTTTATTGATCCCGTGTGGAAATTATTTTCTGCATTCAACCTATCAGAGATCAAACTTTGCACACACATTTACTGTACCTAGAGTAGTATGTAGCCCCTCTTTTAAGGAGCATAGGGAGCAACTGAGAGTCGAGTGTCTTGTTCAAAGTAAGTTCAGCGAGATGTATTTTTAATAATAAAGCTGATAGAAATGACTGAATTATAAGCTTGATGAGTTGCTAGGGACTGTGCTAGAAAATCAATGCCTCATCAATAATACAGAACACATGATCATCAGTATCATCAGTCAACTTCTATATTTTGTCTAAGTAAAATAGAGTCAGGTGTGGAAAATAAGATGTAACTTTTACCTCTAGCAGAGTGATATTTCCATATAATACTGGGTTCAGGTCGTCCAATAGCTAGACACATAAGACTGGTGTTACTGCCCTCGTTTACCGTTATGTCCGTTGAGATGTTCACAATCCTGGCCGGAACTGCAACACATAACAGAAATAAATTCAATATACATTAAATTCAATTACTCCATTAATCGATAAAATTATTCTTGCATTTAAAATGTTAACTTTAAAACTTTTACATTTATAGTAACATCTTATAGTAAAATCTCAACAGAATCTGGAAAAGTTGGCAACCCCAGTTCGGAACAAAGCTGGGATGCTGTGTAAAATGTAAATATAATGCAATGATTTGCTTAATTTCTTTAATCACATTGACTGGACATGAAATGAGCAGTTCACAGAGGCAGAGTCTCTCCAGAGGAAGATGACCTGATTCAGCATTTTGAAAAAAACCTATGTCTAACTCGTAATGTTTAGCCCCTCAGGTAACACTGCATTAAAAACAGGCATGATTCTGTAGCAATATCATTTCAAGGGCTTGGTAAGACTTCCAGAAATCATTGTTAATGAACATATTTCACTATGCAATCCAACTGTTCTGTGGTCAGATGAATCAACACTTCAAAAGAGGGGGGAAACCAATCAGCAGTTCAATGCATTTTGCATTCCTTGGTTATAATGAGTGGTTTTGTGCATTATTGTTGCATTTCTATCATCTTACACCAGTGTCCTTTATCTTATGACCTCTCACATCAATAAGGCATTTTCATTCACACACACTGAATATTTTCACTTTTATTGATCTTTCTCTGTAAACCCTATATATAGTAGTGAGGAACAATCCCAGTAGATCAGCAGTTTATAATTTAACTCAGACTAGCCATTCTGGCACCAACAACTATGTCATGTTCAACAATCACTTAAACCATGTATTCAACATTCACTTAAAATTGTATATTATACACATTTATTTAACATAGACTGATATATTTCAAGTGTGTATTTATTTTAATTTCATGCTTATAGCTGACAACTAATGAAAAACCCAAATTCAGTATCTCAGAAAATTCATATATCGTGCAAAGGTTCACTTGGTGCCACACTCTATCCGGTTAATCAGTTAACAAAACAGCCGAAATGGTAAAAATGGTCCCGCAATCTAGTTCTGTAGGCTCCACAATAATAGGTAAGACTGCTGACTTGACAGTTGTTCAAAAAACAACTGACACCTTGCACATACATGGCAAGACACAAAAGGTCATTGCTAAATAGGCTGGCTCTTCACAGAGCTCTGTGTCCATGAAAATTGATACAGAGGCGAAGGGAAGGAAAAGATGTAGTAGGAAAATGTGTACAAGCAATAGGGGTGACAGCACCCAGGAGAGGATTGTGAAATAAAATCTATTCAAAAATATGGGGGAAATTCACAAAGACTAGACTGCCGCTGGAGTCAAGAGCCACCTTGCACAGACATATGCAAGACATTGGTTTCAGCTGTCACAATTCTTGTGTCAAGCCATTCTCTAACAAAAGACAGCCTCAGACGAATCTAAAGACAAAGACTGGACTGCCACGCCGCATTGCTGCAGTAATTCGGGCAAAAGGAGCCCCAACTAAGTATTAAGTGCTGTAAATGATGGTACTTCTTATTTTCATATTTTTCAGTTGGCAAGCATTTTTTAAAATTCTTTTTTTGTATTGGTCTAAATTAATATTCTAATTTTCTGAGATACTGAATCTGGTTTTTTATTAGTAGTTAGTTATAATTATAAAATTAAAAGAAATATTACTCTGTGTGTAATGTGTATAATATACAAGTCTAACTTTTGGAATGGAGTTACTGAAATAAACTTTTTCATGATATTATAATTTTATGACCAGCACCTGTAGGTATTCCAAGTTCTCACTTCCATATATCTATGACAGGGGGATCATGATTATTGAATTGAATCATGATTACAAACAGACGGTCAATTTTGGATTCTAGTGGGCGATTGGGTAAGTGGTAGAAAAAATTCTGCACAAAACGTCTGACTTGGAAGTATCAAAAAATCTGGTTTTTGGGCAGACCATTTTCTTTGACATCAAGTGTGAATGGGAATGATAAAAAAACCCTCTGCCTATTAGTTTTGAATTGTTTTAATGCCCCTTTAGGACCAAATCAAAAATGCCTGGTCCATGCAAGATGGAATAAATTGATGGTTACCAACAATAGGGAACTACACCCCACCTTCAGGCCAGCATGGTTCCTAAACTGGAGCAAATTTTTTAGTGAATCCCAAACCACCAGATTAGTTGGGAAGGACTTGGCCAGGATGGGAAGCCAAGAACAGAGAATAGTGTGACGGGAGTGGCGTGATGATGAAAGCTCAAGCTGTAACCATGCTGGACCATTCCTATCCGAGCAGCCCTTAGCCTAGTATATAAGCTTCTGGATGTTACTGGCCAATTAATATTGGCGTAAGTTTGGTAAAGCTAAGCCACCATCGGATTTGAGTAGCTAAAGAGATGTTCTTTTCGTTTGTAGGGGTTTGTAATTCCAAATAAAAGAAGTAATGTTGCTGTCTATAATTTATCAAAAAAAAAACTGAAGTTGAGTCGAGCAGAAGTGAAAAGATTTTTTCAAATAGGTTTTGGTGATTTTTTGGTGAATTGGAAGATTAAGATTACCCCAGATATTGTGATTGCCAAACTAAATAGGAAAGTTGTTAGAGGCGAGGACAGCCCTTCACTGTTGACAGGAAACAGCACACTTTTTTGTAAATTTATCTTATAACCTGACAGGTGACCAAATTGTTTTAGAATGTCTAATATAATCGGAATGGAAGAGACTGGGTTGGAGATGTATAAAAGAAGGTCATCCGCATAAAGGGAGAGTTTATTGGTTGAGTTAAATTGTGTAATCCCTTCAAAGCCTTCATGCAGCTGCAGCCAGATATTTCAATATTTCAACGTACCCATGAGATACACCTAGCTTTATATCCAAATTTATTTAATATATAAAACAGGTAATCCCATTCCACCCTAATAAAAACCTTTTCTGCATTAAGAAAGCCAACTCTGTTCTGCAGACTAAACCAGGAGCTGAGGAAAACATCATGCCTTGTTCCGGTACCTAAAAAGAGTTTGCCGTCTGTTCTTAATGACTACAGACCGGTCACCCTAACCTCACATGTCATGAAGGTTCTGGAGAGGCTGATCATAGCTCATCTCAGACTTCTGGTGAACACCTCTCTGGACCCACTACAGGGCCTACTGCCCTGAGGTTGGCATAGATGATGCCATTATGTACCTGCTACAGCAAGCTCACTCCCATTTGGACAAATTAGGAAAAGATTACGTAAGGATAATGTTTTTTAAGTTTTTAAGTGCATTTAATATGATCCAGCCATATTAGGTAGACACCTCCATAATCTCCTGAATTACTGATTATCTGACGAGCAGACCACAGTTTGTAAGGTCTGTATACCTCAGACTTTCAGTATAACTCTAAGTTCTGTCATCTACAGACATTTTCAGATGACTTTGTCATAATAGGGTGTGTCAGTGGTAGACAGGAGGCTGACTACAGAAGACTGGTAGACAGATTTGTGGAATGGTGTGGAAGAAACCATCTTCTTTTAAATGTTACAAAAAGGAAGGAGACAGTAGTGGATTTTAGAAGGACCAGTTCTGCACAGGACCCTGTATACATCTTAGGAGAAGAGGTGGAGCTGGTAAGGACCTATAAGTACTTGGGTGTTCACCTGGACAATGGACTGGACTAGAGATGTCACACTAAAGCCGTGTACAAAAAAGGATATTCCACTCTATTTTATGAGGAAGCTTTACTCTATTAATGTAAGCAGTAAGATGTTACACATCTTCTACAAAGTCTATTGTGGAAAGTGCAATTTTATTTAATCTATCTGTCTGTCTATCTATCTATCTATCATAATCCCTGTTTCATCTGGATTTATTAAATCTGGAAGTACATGATGAAAACAACTGGCGAGGATCTTCAATTCTACATTAAGGAGTGATATTGGTCTATAGCTATCACAAATTGTCTTTATCCTTTTTAAACAAGAGGGAGTGGCATTTGACATCAAGGTGGGAAAGATGTGTGAGTGAAACAATTTATTATAAAGCCTGACCAAAAATAAAACCAGAAGGGAATAAAAATCCTTGCAGAATTCTCTTGTAAAGCCATCTGGCCCAGATGATTTAAAACACTGTAGTGAAATAATGGCTGCCTGAACCTCTGGGATGGCAATGGTGGAGCCCATCTCATCCAGATATGCATGTGCAATTTGGGGAAATAAAAAAGCATCTAGGGTGGAGAAGGAATCATGGATGTGAAGGTGTAACTATGAGGGATGAAGATTGACATAGTATTCTAGAAAAGCCTGATTAATCAAACTGTTGTCAGTAGTCAGGTTGCCAGTTTAGGTATTAATAGTGGAAATCAGCCTAGAGACACAAGCTGCTCTGGCCTAATAAGCCAGTATCTTTACAGCTTTGTCGCCATGTTCAAAGACTAGTAGCTTTGATTGTCTAAGTTGTATTTTAATTTTCTAGGTTGTTATGCTATCATACTCTGCTTAAGGCTGGAGGCTCCAATAACATAGTTCATGTCCACCTTGTGTAGTTCTTCTAAGATATCTAATAGCCATCTTCTATCAGCCTTTCTAGAGTATGAAAAAAAGGCATGATATGACCCTGAACATATGATTTAAGGGTCTCCCATATCAAGTGAATCCCAACCACCTCTGCGGTATCAATAAATCGTATGGTAAGTAGGTGAGGTTACCTGTGAGATTAGCTTGTTGTCTAGAAGAAAGAAATCAATTCCAGAAAAAGATTAATGCATGCCAGAGAAAAATTTAAAAACTTTATCAGAGGGGTACCTTTCTCTTCATAGATCTGTCAGGCCCAGGTGAAAAGCATGTTTTTGGATCAAATTTACAGATTTGAACATGGTTATTTGTCTGGGGAATGACCGGTCCAAAGAAACATACAGCAGTAGATTAAAATCTCCGCCGATTATTATGTGATAGTCTCTGAATTAGGAAAACTTAAGAAAAAAAATCGACATTGTCCCAGATTAATACATAAATAGATGCCAGTGTAAATGGAAGGCCCTGTAGCATACCAGAGACCGTCACAAACCAGCTGTTGGGGTCTAATATGGTCTTTGCTGGCTCAAACGCAACATTCCTATGGATGATAATGGCTACCACCCCTCGCTTGCACAGAATAGTAATAGAAGAGGTGGCTCATCCAGGGCTTTTTAATCCAGGAAATCTTTGATGATTTCACGTGTGTTTCCTGAAGGAAGATTATACCAGTCTGGAGGTATTTAAGCAGAGAGAAAACCCCGCCTTCCTTAACCAGATTATTCAGGCCGTTAACATTCTAGGAGGTGACCCGTATATTCTGTGATTCAATCATCATGTTGCACCTTGATAGAAAATAAACAATGCCATTTCATCATGATGATAATAACCTGATCCCAAGATAATACCATATTTTGGTAAGAAGTGGAGAAATTGAGGCAATCGGAAGGACAAGGAAGAAAAAAAAAAACACTACACAAATATACAACGTAAACCCTAAGTCAGATCTAAACCCACCCTGTTGCATATAACTTTAATATTAAACACTATAAAGATATAAAGCTATGCAGTAATCTTAGAACAAATAACAAACTTTTTTGCTTAACGGATTTTGTGCTTTTAAGAAAGACCTCTGCTTCTGCGACCGAGTTGATTCTCCGTTTGTCACCGTTCCTAATGAACAGACTGGCTGGATATCACAGGCTCTTCATAGGCTCTTAAGAACTCTGCGTTACAGAATTAAGTATTAGTGTACTATGTTATAATTATGTATTATAATAAAGTGGCCAGTGAGTGTATTGTATGTCTTGGTTTCATCATCTAAAACAGTATGTGTTCTGTTGTGACATAAATATAGGTTTCGTGCAAATCCTTCTTCTAGTGCAAATGATTCTTTTTTTAATTACACTTTACACAGAATCCCAACCTTTTTTGAATTACAGTGGGGTTATTTTCTTTTACATTTTTTCATGCCTGCAAAATCTCAAAATCATTCATTGCTGCTACTACCGGGAGCCGGCAAAGACAGTTTGAGTCCATCCGAGCAATATGAACACTAAGCAAATCCTTGGGGATGCGTTCTTAAAAGCCATTCTCCATGGAGGCAGAACCAAGTGTACTAAAAAAAACAGATTGATAAAAAACAGATATTACCATTCACCAATTCTTAGACCAACCCTAGAGACAGACATCTCCCAGATAAGAAACAAAAAGGTCCACCACAAGCATAGGTGGAGTGTGTATTGCCTGATTCCATTAGGGAGTAACTTATCAATATAACAAGACAATGGTTAAAATGTTAAAGAGTGCATGTGAATACTGTGTGTGATCACCCACAATGCTAAATACTCTGCATGGGCAGTGTGTATTATAAAGTCTGTGATGGAGGAGGGAGACATCTCAATGATCTTCTCAGCTGTCGTCACTATCCGCTGCAGGCATTTGCGATCTGACACAGTGCAGTTTTCCAAATCAGACATGCAGCTTCTAATGTAGAATTAGTGAGGATTGGAGGTAGGAGATGTGACTTCAGCCTTCTTCTTCCCTGTAGCGACCATGGGTGGAAGGGTGCCCACTCCCGCTCAGGAACATAAACAAACTTGGCCCTTTGCAACTCAGAAATGGGAATGACCCTGGTGCTTTGCAGTACAGAAACAGGGATAACCCTGGTGCTCTGCATCACAGAAACCGGTATGGCCTTGGCACGCTGCTGCACAAGAATTTAGATGTATTAGATTTTCAATCCTGACAGCTGGGGTACTCAACACCACAGCCTGAACATCATAGAAGTCTGTTTATCTGGCAGAAATAATTCTGCAATTGCTTCATTAGCCAACGTCAGCTGCTAAGAATGTTCTCTCAAACCGACAAAAAAAAGGTTACACTGACGGGCAAATGTCAGGTAGTCCTCTGGCTTTCCAGGTAGGGGGTGAAAAGACAGGGTGGATTCACATTCCCGGCCTGGTAAAATCACGCTTCTTTCTCCCAAAGCATCCAGAACGCCTCATGCAACTGATAGTTCTTCCGGCTAAGTTTCTCGAGCGTTGTCCTCGCCACTATTTCCTGGTGTTGGTCGGTCATTCTTTCATGCTGAGAGTGAGATTAGGAAATAAATGCGGATTTTTTATACAAAAGTAGAGACTAAATAACAAAATAACCAAATACCACATATAAATAAGTAATGGCCGATAATCAAAGTGTTTCAAAACTTGAGTAGTCTTTTGCTTAATCAGATGACGAGGATTAATAAAAAGCATATTATTTACAAGGCAGCACAGGGGTGGTAGTGAGTAGTGCTGTTGCCTCACAGCAAGAAATTTCTGGGTTTAAATCACCAGATGGGATGGCTTGAGACGTTTCTATGTGGAGTTTTCTCCTGTGCATGTGTTTATCCAGGTGCTCCGGTTTCCTCCCACAATCCAAAATCCATACATGCAAAGCAAATTGGAAAAGCCATATTTCTGCTTCCCTGTAATGTGAATGTAATCTTGAGTGTAAATAACACATATTGATTGACGTAACCTTATTCTTAACCCTAACCCTAGCCATTAGTGCTGCAATCACATTAAATAAATAACATTAAACATTACTGATATTTGATAATATAACTAAATTATATAATTTAAAAATATAAACAGGCACATTGGTAAATATTTAATTGCTGCATGTTAAAGACTGCATGAAATTAGTTTTGGGTAGAAACGGCTGCATGAATTAATTATTTATTTTCTTATTTTCTCATTTTGTGCCTATTGGCAAAGTCATAATGGTCTATTTTTATTTTTTGAGTTTCACTGTTAGGTATGGAAATCAATTTGCACGTCCTTGGCTTCTGTGCTATGACAATAGTTGCCAGAATTGTACAGCATGTAAAGCAGCCCAGTTTAAAAATAATAAGATGATTCTAAGTTGTAGAATATTATAATATTTCACACCTGCAAACACTGCTGAAACTTTAGCCCAAATGTGCTGTATTTGCCATCGTGAGCGTTAGCATTCATGTACATTAGTATACTCTAGTAATTCAGGTGAATTTACATGTCCATTGGAAGACACAACAGATGCCAAACGTTGTGCTATGTATCTTGTTGCAAATAAACTGCTTGTTATCATATGCCATATCACCTCACACCTCAATATCTTAAAGAATTCTTTTAGGCTTGAGATCAGAAGTAAGAATGTGTATAATATCACCTCAGTTGTGGTATGTGAAATATTATGTGAAATGTGACAATTGAGCTTTAACCTCTTAAACCTTAAATACATAAAGTCTGTGATTTTGTACAAATGATTACATATAGATGCCTTTGAGGAATTAGATTAGCACCGCTTGAGGTCAGTGCACAACATATGGAAGGAAAAAGAAGAAGTGACACCTACATTTATATATATATGTAGTGTATATATATTGGAACAGTGGGTAGCGCTGTCACCTCAGAGGAAGAAGGACTTCCTGAGTGGAGTTTTAATGTTCTTTGCGTGTTTTCATGAGTTCCTCTGTGTGCTCCAGTTTCCTTCTGCATTTAAAAGACATGTGTGTTAAATTAATTGGTGTCTCTATAGTGCTCTTTAAAGTGTGGATGTGTGTGTGAATGTTTAGTAAAAAGTTGGAGCCCTTTTGCCTTCAGGCCTGCTTTAATTGTTTGTGGCATACTTTAAACAGAGATGGCATTCTGCTTTTCTTGGTTGTAAGTTATAACGAGATGAGATCTTGCCTGGGGCCTCAGATCAAGTGAGATTATCAATGGTCTTCTATGTCTTTGATTTTCTTACAAATGTTTCCACAGTTTATTTTGTGGGTGTTTGTTGGCGACCAAATACAAGTCGAAGTGTACCTATGATGAAAATTACAGACCTCTCTCATCTTTCTAAGTAGTAGAACTAGCACATTCATTGACTGACGAAATACATTTTGCCCCACTATATCTGTTGGTTCCAGACAATTGTGACAGGAACAGTTGGCTGCAGCATGGTCCTTAAAGCCATCATCTTCTATGATGAGGTGTATGCTGGGCACAGCCTAACACAACATCGAGGATGAAAAAGAGAAAATATCTGCAGTTGTGTGGATAAAAATGCCTTGTTGAATGTAGAGGTAAGAGGACCTCTCAACAACACCAACAGAAATATCAACAAAACCCAAAAATTCTGCAGGCTTCTCTGGGCCTGAGCCCATCTGAGAGTCCACATTTAAAGTTGTTTTTTGGAAATCAAGGCTGTTGTGTCCTCTGGGCAAAAGAGAAAGAGATGATGGCATTGGGGTGTGTTAGTACCCATGTCATGGGTAACTTAATCAAGATTGTCTATGTGAACATTAAATATCTTGTCTTTTTAGTGTATTTAATTGAATATGGGTTGAAAACGATTTGCTAATCATAATATTCTGTTTTCTGTTTTACACAATGTCCCAAAATTAATGCAATGGGAGTTGTAAGTATAAGGCATGAAATTGAGAAAAAGGAAAGGTGGCATATATGGGGAACATTATTAAGGCAATTAGGCAATAAGCACTATATAAATAAAATTGAATTAAAAAGATTACCAGACAAAACATGAAATATCTCAGGTACACATTGTTAAGTAAATGTAAGAAATACTGTGTATTTTTAATATGCATTTGCCAACTTTTAATGATTATGGGTTGTAGTTTATTTATTTTGAATTTTGTGACCTTTTAGTCATTTAGAAAAATTCAAGCTGGTTTTATTAATTAAGTGGTTTTAATAAAATTTGTGAGATATATTTAAGATGGTACATAATATACGTGCATACAGTCACTAGCTCTAATTTAAAACCATAGCACGATTACAATGACAATAATTTCATACAAATGACCTGAAATTATATTCTAGGTCATGAATAATCTCAGTATAATATCCATAATGGCCAAGCAAAGAATATATTTTATGAAAGTGATATTAATATAGATATGTGTACAGATAACTGGCAAATGATTTGTTTGAATAGAAATGTATAAGGCATAAATTAATCAGCTGAGTCTCTAAAACATTAGATGTCTTTGTCTAAAAACTGCACTACAGCCCTGGCTGAGCAAATATATCAGCTTTTGGTTCAATGTAATATTAATATACTATGTCACAATGTGACTTAACAATTGTTAAACTTTGCTATGCTAACCACTATAAATTAAGCAGTATGTTTAACAGTTCAAATATTTTCTCCTTTACCAAGCATCTATTTTAAATGATTAAGATCTAGTAATTGGCCAATGGAAAGATACAGAGGTACTTTGACAAGATATTTAATATTCAAACAGATAAACCACATTGTTGCAAATATTTACTTATTTTTTTTAAATATTCACTCATGTTAAATTTGATGCTTGCTACACGTTCCAAAAGAGTTGAGTCACTGTTAGGAAAAGAAGAGGAAAGTTGAGAAATGCTCCAAAACATCTGTTTGGAACATTTCACAGGTGAACAGGTTAATTGGAAAAAGGTGAGTCGATCCCCAGGTGGGGCAACCTAGGAATTTCTGTGTGGAGTTTTCATGTTTTCCCTGTGTTCATGTGGGTTTTATCCAGGTGCTCCGGTTTCCTCTCACAGTCCAAAGACATGCACATTAAGTAAATTGGAAATGCTAAATTGTCATTAACTTGTGTATTGATATGTGACTTTGGGTATGATATGAGACTTGTGTACAGTGGGTATAAAAAGTCTATACACCCCTGTTCAAATGCCAGTTTTTGTGATGTAAAAAAATTACAGCAAGTCAAATATTTTTACAACTTTGTCCACCTTTAATGTGACCTATAACCTGTACAATGCAATTGAAAAACAAACTGAAACATTTAAAGCAGAAAAATATAAAATAAAAAACTTACAATAACTTGGTTGCATAAATATACACACCCCTAAACTAATACTTTGTTGCAGCACCTTTGGCTTTTATTATAGCACTCAGTCTTTTTGGGTAGGAGACTATCAGCACATCTTGATGTGGCAATATTTGCCCACTCTTATTTGCAAAACCACTCCAAATCCAGAAGATTGCGAGGGCATCTCCTGTGCACAGCCCTCTTCAGATCACCCCACAGATGTTCGATGGGATTCAGGTCTGAACTCTGGCTGGGCCATTCCAAAGCCTTAATCTTATTCCGGTGAAGCCATTCTTTCCTCTGTTGGATACCAATTGGAGCACATCCTCTGACATGAAGTAAACTCTCTGTGTGTCCTGTTTGTGCTTTCTAACCTATTTGTGTATTTTTATTTTTCTCTCAGTAAGCCATCGTCCCCTGACTAACTATTACCAGTATTCTCTGGGAATTCTGGCTCTGTGTGTAAGTGGCGTGAGAGTGAGCTCTCATGTCAGCCACAGGCTTACCCACGCTGCCCTGCACAGCCACTTTAAACATGAGGACGCTGAAAGCATTGGTGAGCTTAGACAGTCTGTTACATGTATACGGATTAGATTCATTGATTTTGATTATGATATCCTCAAAAAGAAGTATGTATCAGAGTGTGTTTGAATGTGCTACACTTCCTCTACCTTGCCAGATACACTGGCGATGGCAGGCATGGCCCTACAGTGTCTGAAAGCAGATGAGACACCAGTTAAAAACCCTGAAGACCTGGATAAGGCTTTGGCAACTATCAAAAGGAAGATTTTGGGCTCTAAGCGAGCTGATGGCCACATGGGCAACAAGTTCAGCACTGGCCTTGCTGTACAGGTGATTAATAAATATGTTAAAATCTGGGGTCTGCTTGTAATATGAATCTTAAACATGAATCGTGGCATGAATTCTGTGTCTTTCAGCTCCAGTGATGGAGGTTTGCCATTTATTCCAACCACTTCTACTAAAGTACGTTCATGGTTCTATTGTAGGAGATTTGGCCTCTGTCTGACAGACACATTGAAGGACTGTGTGGCTTTTTTAATCCATTGTACTGTCCTCTATGTTTGACCGTCCCAAAGAAGAATGTGTGACTTCTGTACTTGTCATTCATACTGAAGAACGTGTGGCTTCTGGGTATGACATTTTAACAGATTTGATGTCTTGTGGTTCCAGAGATGTGTGGTGTTTGTTCTTGCCATTCCCAGTAAAATAGGCAAGAGTTCTCTATCTTTTGGTTCCAGTAATGGGGTCATGGTTCTGAGCTTGCTTGCATTAGATGGAACCTTTGTGTTTTACAGTCCCACTGAATAAGTTGTGGCTTGGTATTTCCTCTCCACTTCTACTTTGGGGTTTAATGGCAGCTGGCATTCCATTATTGTAACATTACTGCCACCTTGTACACTCTGTGTCTTTTAGTTCCATTGAATGAGCTGTGTCCTTTGTTCCTGCTATTCCCTCAAAATTAGGAATGGATTACCTCATTTTTACCTCATTTACATCATTTGGTTCCAATTATGGTGGCATGACTTCTGTGATTGTCAGTAATACCGAAGAAGGTCTTTGGGTTACCTCTAAAAGAGGTGTACTTTCTGTGTCGTTCTGTTCCAGTGATAGACATGTGACCTCTGTTCCTGTCAGTTTCACTGAAAGAGTCTGTCAGTCCTGGAGAAGGAAGGCCTTTGTATTTGCCAGTTATAATGAATGAGTTGTGGCATTGTTGTATGTCCGCCACAAGTTGGTGGTGCCTCTGAATCTGTTAGCCCTAGTAATAGCAAAATGGACACTATATCTGCATTCAACTAGAGGTTGTAAAGAAAGCACACCTTGTAATTTTCACTCTGGACTTTGCGATGCTCTCCTTAACTCCTGTTATTACTATTTGTATTATTTATACTATTTGTCGGTTTTTAGGCTTTACTGGCAATGGACATCAATGTAGATGAGTGTGCAACATCTATGAAGGCTCTATGGGCAGATGCCAGAAAAGGATCCTACCACAATGCCATGGCAATCTCTCAGACCCTGCCTGCTCTCCAGCAACGGTCTTATCTCCACCTGAGGAGCAAAACATGTCTCAATGAAGACGGTTTGTACAGCGAATACACTACCGTTACACTAACTAGACACAGATACATCATGAAGTAGTTCATACTATGTTTCAAATCTCTTCTGCTGCACAGACACTCTCGTTCTGGATCCCGTCCCGGTGGTCCTGCCGACCCTGATAAATGTGCATGTGCTGGTTGAAGTGGAGGTGTTGAAAGCTGATGGCTCTTCCTTCAGTTACGGAATTAACGTTCCCAGCGGCTCCTCACTGCTCGAGTGTCTCACACTGCTTCAGCAGACGCATACAGACTTCAAGTCAGTCTGACATTCAGCCTACTAGAATAGAATAAGAATAGAATAAACTATTAATACGCCTTTAACATAAACCTGAACATAATGAGAAGGTAAAACGATGGCTTTTCAGCTGTTTACTAGCAGGCTAGCAACATTTTATAAGCTAGGGTATTTAGGTTTATAATTAATAGCAGGTGACGTTTGATAGGGCAGCATGTGGGTAGCACTTTGGATAGCACTGCTGACTTACAACAATTAGGTCCCGGGTTAGATTCCTTGGGTGTCCTGGGTCATTTATGTTTGTAGCTTGCATGTTCTACCCATGTACTTCTTCTTCTTCTTCTTCTTTCGGCCTCTCCCTTTTACATATGGGTTTATTTTTGTTTATTCCATCCTGGAACATTAGCAAAAAAAAGCCACCATATGTACCACCTGACTTGTCTAAGATACTTGTATGTTCATCTACGTGATGTATGTTGAACTACGTGGTCTGCGTACACAATGTAGTAAAAACATGAGGTAAATGTACTTCAAAATGCTTCAGAATGCTAAACAAATGCTAGCGACACACACTTTCATTTGCTAAAAGGTTGCTAATAGTAATAGTAATTATTAGTAATAATTAATAATTAATAGTAATAAAAATAATAATTTATTCTTTAATGATCCGGTAGGGAAATTCTTTATCTGCTTTTAGCCCATCCCAGGGGAGCACCAGGAGCAGTGTGCTGCCACCCTGTTGAGGTGCACAGGGAGCAGTTGGGGGTTCGGTGCCTTGCTCAACAGCACTTTAACTGTGCCTGGAGTGGGGATCGAATGGGCAATGTTTTGGTCCCCAGCACTATAGCCTTTACATTAGGCCATGGCAGCCCTCCTTTTAATACTTTAAAATGGCTAATGGCTAATTTTGAAATCCTGTTTATATGTAAAGTATATTTTACCACAGAAGCGACAGCTAATAGTATTATTTATTTATTTAACATAATATTACACACGATTGTTATATTCCTGACAGAAAATGTTTGCTTGCCATACACATTATTAGTCATTGTGTGTAGGGGGACATTTGTATTTCTAATTTCCACAATTTACATGTTTTTGGACTGTTAGAGGAACCTGGAGTACCCTGAGGAAACCCATGTGGACAATGTGAGGACATTCAAATTCCACACAGAAAGAACACCATGCTGAAAATTTTACCTGAGGCACAAACCCGTAACCTTCCTGCTGCACCTATAGACAATACTAAAGCTAACAGCTAATAATAAACATACATTTGTGTTTTGCAGGCATAAAGGACTATAAGATCACAGCAGCTCAGAAGATTACCCTCAAGAACACTGTCTACTGATCCAGACTCTGAACCATTAAAGCTCATATATATTTGGATAATGACCAATGGCAACACACATTCAGTATTTTTACTAATTCGCAAACGCAAGGTAAACAAAAGTGTTCAGACATTAACTGCAAAGATATTGCTGGTAGATTGGTACTTTGAGCTAGCATAGTAACGTTATTCAAACAAAGAATACTGTATGTAATAGTAAACTACTAATACAAGGTACATCTTATTTGAAAACTAACTAAAATAAACAAAATACCAGACCATGATCTGTCAGTCCATTTTCTCTACCAAACTGCAGTACAAAAGCAATACCATGTTGTACTGAATACTGAATATCTGTACACTGTATTGTATAATGAATACTGCATTGTCTCATTATTCCATCAACATCTTCTTCTTCTTTTTCTTCTTTCGGCGTCTCCCTTTTACCAGGGTTTGCCACAGCGTGTCAGTCTTTTCCACCTCACTCTGTCCCCTGCATCTTCTGCTTTCACACCCACTACCTGCATG
>JAOUQT010105830.1:0-19567 GCA_025769995.1 Xyliphius kryptos | reverse complement strand
CAAATCTCCACAAACAAATTGACGTAAACACAACACAACTCCATGAACTAATAAGAACATTATTAACCATTTTCCTCTCCTCTTGACCAGTTTCCATAATGCTTTGCGGGTGGGTGGGTGGAGCCTGGCCCACACATACTCCAGCGACGCCACAGAAGCGTGAAAATTAAAACAGACCAGACATCCTTGCATACAAATGAGCATGCTTTGTTTCGTGGTGCCGTCTGATATTGCAAAGACTCCCTCATTACAGATCAGGCATGTGGGCTTTAATAAAAGTGGGAGGATGAAGGCGTATATCCCTGTCTATTCTTCAAGAAAGATCCTGTTTTCCCTCTCAACTTTTCTCTTGATATTTTTTGGATGGAGCCATTTTTGACAGCTAGCCGCAACATGTGAAAATGCAGTTGCTTTTTTATTAATAGTGTCCCCAAGTCAGTCCACAATTTTCACCCACATCAGCCCTCATGAATGTGTTGTGCTCTGTGCGTTTGCTTTGTCATTTCACAAGCATTATCATTTGCCATTTTCATTTTAACCCCCCCCCCCCACTGCATCGCTGCTACCCATGGCCATACTCAAGCCCGGTAGAGGGTGAGGGTTGTCAGGAAGAGCATATGGTGTAAAACTCTTGGCCGAGTCTAATATTCAAGTTTATCGCTGTGCAGACCCCTAAATAATAAAGGGTAAATCGCGGAAAATGAATTGTTAGATTAGTCAACTAATCCATAGAAAAATAGTCTTAAGTGGCAGCCCCTAGCTAGCCACAATATTCAAGTCCTATTTTTAGTTATTTAAACAACAACTTTCTTGATATATACCCATCAAGGTTTTTTGTTTAGTGAAGTTTCCATGGTCTCTCCGTGTCCGTGTAAATTTTCACTGGGTTCTCCATATTCCTTCCACAGTCCAAAAACATGGATTTACGGTAAATTGAAGGCTCTAAAATGCTTATTGGCTGTGTGAGGGAGTGTGCTCAGCGATTATATTGTAGCCCTGTCCTGGGTGTTTCTGACCAGCGCACAAAACATTCTTCCCTGGATGGGCATGGGGACCCCCCCCCCACACGTGACCCTAGTAGAGGACTACGCTAAAGAAAATGAATGATTTAGACAACCCATTAAGTCAATACCTCTACTACTAAGTGTAACTAAGTCACTTTACTTGATGTTCTTACATACACTGCTCAAAAAATGGAAAGGAACGCTTAAACAACACAATGTAACTCCATGTCAACCACACTTCTGTGAAATCAACCTGTCCTGTTAGGAACCATCACTGATTGTCGCAAGACCCCAATAACCAAGTTCTTCTGCAGGTGGTGACCACAGACCTTTTCTTTTCTCATCCTTTCTGCCTGATGTTTTGCTAACTTTTGCATTTGGTCAGTTCTCTCACCATAAAGGTAGCATGAGGTGGTGTCAACCCACGCAAGTTGCTCAGGTAGTGCAGCTTATTCAAGATAGCACATCAATGCCAGCTGTGGCAAGAAGGTTTGCTGTGTGTGTCAGCACAGTGTCCAGAGCATGGAGTAGATACCAGGAGACATGGAGGGGGCATAAGAGAGAACATCCCCCACCTCATCAGGAGAATGCCTAGGCATTGTAGGGAGGTCATACAGGCACGTGGAGGACACACACACTACTGAGCCTCATTTGAACTTGTCCTGAGGAATTTCCACTGAAGTTGGATCAGCTTGTCATTTGATTTCTCCACTTTGATTTGGAGTATGATTCCAAATCCAGACCTTCATGAGATAATCATTTTGATCATTTTTATGTTCTTTTGTTCTCAATGCACTACTAAATGAAGATTTTCTACTGAAATATTTGTTTCATTGAGATCTAGGATGTGTTATTTTAATGTTCATTTTATTTTTTGAGCAGTGTTCTAACATAAACATTGTGCAAACTTGTGTATATTTTGAGTATTGGATGTGATGTGTTATAATAAATAGTTTAGCTTTGCATTTAGAGCATCAAACTGCACTGTGGTCTGCACTGTGGTCTCCGCACACTGCCCCTCGGCTCCAGCAGCTTAGCCGGAACTGAGCAGCCGGCTCTTGTTTCAGGTCGGACTCGTCACAGGAAGCGAGCCACTCGGAAGTTGTGTTTTCTTTGTGTATGTGCGTTTAGTGTTGGTTTATATGAAGGAAGTGGCGCTGCGGCTCCATTATGTGCGCCGTTTAAAAAGCTGATATTGGCGCTGCTTCGAGCCACGACCGCTGCTGGGCGCTTTTAATTGCTTTTCGGCGCTGTTTGCAGAAGCGGGCCCGGGGTTCTGGACAGAGTTAGTTAAGCCCGGTTTGCGAGCTAAGCTAAGCTAGCCAGCCGTGTGTGGAGTAATGTGTGTGTGTAGCGAACAGCAGTAATAGCAACCCGCATCAATTACCTCTCTCCATCTCCCCCCTCCGCGCTGTTCTGCACCGGGACGATGAGCTGAAGCCCGGAGCCACTCTCATGGTCAGTACGGCTCACTTTGTCTTTCTTCTTGTTGGTCAGGTTCAAGTCGCTCTGACAGCCGCTGGGTGTTGCTGGTTGTTGCTTCCCTGCTTGAGTCTCACCGTGTGATAAACGCGCTGCTTTGAGATTTATAGACCTGAACTTTTCTCATTATGACTCAGGTGTCTGTCAGGTCTGCAACACCGCGACCTCCAGCCCAAATATACAGCACATGCTTTTCATTCTGCCTAACTAAATAACCGAATAACTAAGTCACATTGCTGCCTCGACAAACTAGTTTTTTTCTAGCGTTTCGCAATTGTTTGTTGGTGTGACGCCGCGAAAACCAAGCTTAACGATGTTAATCAACACTGTACCCCTGCGTCATGGTCTTCCGTACATTTCCATTAGGATTACAGGTAATAAAACCCTCACGCGATAACCTTTCGCCGTACAAAAAAGGGAGAGTTGGTGGATTTTGTGTGCTGGAGTTATGTATCGTTTAATGTGCGCCGTGATTTTTCAATAATGTTTCGTTGTTTTAATGAAATGTCTAACTACTCGAACTCTCTCCCTCTGAAGATTCAAAGCAGCTTTATTGGCATGACTGCACAACAGCATTGCCAAAGCATTACAGAAATAATGTAAAATACAAAACAGCAACATAATAAATGACGATAAGCTTGAATAACAATGAGGAAAATTAAGAATAGGATCAAAGATTATAAAATGGGTGTTAATGTTATAGAATTCAAAGAAAGATTTTTTCTAAAGTTAAGGAAATGTTATAAACACTAGAGCATATATGTCTTTTATGAAGACCTTTTGACATGGACACACTTGGACTGATGCTGCCCGGCCGCGCAAGGAGGATGAGTCCCCACTGAGCCTTGGTCCTTCCATGGTTTCTTCCTAAAAAAATAACATCATAACAGGGATTTTTTTTCTTGCCACTGTCGATTTGGCTTGCTCTTTGGGGGCTTAGGCTATGAACTCTGTAAAGCTGCTCTGTAACAACACACTGTTGAAAAAAGTGCTATATAACTTACTTGAACATTTCATTGAAGTCCCTAACTGATTTGCTTAATAGCGTAGGTTGGCAATAGGCGTAACACACGTAACTGGGTACCTGGTAAACCAAATACATTTTTATTCATCTGGGTCTAACATCTAGTTTTACATCTTCATAAAGGATTATGTAGTGCAAATTCACCATGGCCTCAAATTGTGCTTTTTTGCTGATTTTGTGAACCAAAAACAGTATTTAACCATGTGCTTGCAACACACAGACCATTAATTTGGTTACAAAACACATTCATGGTGAAACAAAATGCAACTTGCCTCCAAACTGTACCCAACGCATTCCTATATCTCCCCAAACAAACTGACATAAACACAACACAACTCCATGAACAAATGAGAACATCATTTACCATTTTCCTCTCCCCTTGTCCAGTTCCCATGATTCTCTGCCAGTGGGTGGGCAGAGCCCGGCCCACACATACTCCAGCAACGCTACATAAGCATAAAAATTAAAACACGATGACTTTCAAACAGACCAGACATCCTTGCATCCAAATTAGCATGCTTTGTGTCGTGGTGCTGTCTGATATAGCAAAGAGCCCCTCGTTACAGATCAGGCATGTGGGCTTTGCATTAACAAAACTGGGAGGATGAAGGCGTTTTTTTCTGTCCATTCTTCAAGAAAGATCCTGTTTTCACTCTCAACTTTTCTCTTGAGATTTTGTTGATAAAGCCATTTTCTGACAGCTAACCGTAACAAGTTTGTTTTTCCATAAATAACGCCCCAAATGGTCAGTCCACAAATTTTTCCTTGTGCATCTGCTTTGTCATTTTCCATGTTCATTATCAATATCCCCCCCCCCCCCATGATTATGGCCCGCCAGGTAATTATTGGAAAATGTATGGCCCGCGGTCATACCTAATTGCTGACCCCTGCCTTATAGCATTAGCTTCATTAGCCTCCCTGCATCTTTCCCTCCACGCTACCTGTGTGCCAATCACTATAGAGATGGCAAGCGCTGATGTGTACTGAGCAGCATGGGCCGTTTGACCCTCTCCCAGTATAATTTGTAGTTGTTCCAATTCTTTAAAGTGTTTGATAATGTGGAATCAGTCGATTGAATCTGTGTATACATTTTTTTTTTTCTAATAATTTAAATTTTTTGTCAGTGAGGAAGGAAATTCATTTCTCTTTCCACTCTCACACAGACCACAGCGTCTTTTCTCGTGCGGTGACTCGCTCGCTCTCTGTCTCTCATTTAACATCCTCCCTTCCATGGCTCTTCCCAATTCTGATGCCAATAATTTGTCCATTGCATTTTCGTGTCACTTCCATTAGGTAAATACTTGTTAACTGTCTTTATGCCTGTCAAGGCTGTTTAATATACGTGTGCACTCGCCGTGACAAAGCCACTTTATGGGTAACATACTTGGTAAAATAAGTCATTAACCCTGAAGATGTGCAAATTTAGATAAGCTTTTTTGTCAAGTTTAAAGCTGAGGGAGGCACTATGCATTAATACCTTCTAGATCTTTAATATGTATTGGAATAAAGTTTAAAATCATCTAAGAAATGCATGTTTTCTGACATTCCTTAAATCACAATGCAGCTGTAATGAGATCCCTGCTGAACTTGTACTGAATTTATTGAATTTCATGTTTGCTAGGGGATGATTAATTTATACACCCAATGACCGTGTATTTAAGCCAAACGGGGTTTAGGCATGTTGTTTTAAAATCTTTTTGGGAGTTGTGCCGTGTGGTCAGTGGTTCAGGTTCAGTTTTACCACTGATTTGCGCTGTTCTGGTTTTAGACCCAGCAGTCAGGATTTGGCTACATTTGAGCCAGAATAGCAATAACATGGTCTTGTCCTTGACTTGCCCACTTGGTTTAGTTAAGCGGTGCCTTTTACTGGTTTGTTTACTGGTGTGTTTAATTTCACGGTTTACATTGGTGTGCAGATGAGCCTCGGTTGTGTTTAATGTGGATAACCGATAAGTGCACCAGTGTAAACAAGCTATTAGCAGCCATGGCCTGTTATTTATCTTAGGTTTCCTTGGCTTATCAAGAGCTTCATATTTTTTCTCTTGACAGTATGTTATTTATTTCGGTTTTATTTTTGATAAATCCAACTCAATCACCTTTTTTACATTTGAGTCATTCAGACAGTCAGATGCTGGTTCATCTCCTGTTATTTAGATCATTCAGTTGTGAACATAATATAATGACTAGAGTAGGAATACAGTTATATAGATATATTAACTTAAAGGGTTGTTTAAAGTGAGAGAATTGTGTGTGTGATTTCATACTGTAGATGTTGTATGCTCAAGTTTAACCTCTGTATTAATGGTTAATGTGTGTTTTAGCCACACTGACAAGTGCAGGAACAATGTTTATCTTTCCATCACTGATTCCAAATGGATTTCCTAACAACCAATAATCTTAAAAATGCTCTATATTATGTGCCACTAAAAAGTAAAGCATGCACAGCCGTTTGCATTCCAGATTTGATTAGCTCTTGAGGTCTAATAATAAAATAATCTGACTGCAGTTCCGCCTGCCGGTTACTGTTCTGTTGCCAGCACATAGAATCATTTATATATATTTTTAACTGTACTGTACTAAGATGGGTGTTATTGTGTGTGCCATCAGTTTATAGGCACAGTGCTTTTAATGTAAAGAAAACCTTTGGACCTTTTACATTTATAACGCTGATAAACAGAGATTTTCATTACGGAACTCTTTTAGATGCATTGTATGTATATTAAGCTGCGAATAACAATCCCCAACATTGCCTCATTCCGGGTTTTTAAATTAATAATTAATTTGTGAATCGTCCTTATAAATCAGGCTACATTATAAGGATTTGGTCATCTATCAGCAGTTCACTCCAGAGGAGAAATGAATAATAGAGCATGTAAAACATTTGTGGAGATATTTTTGCCTTCACTTCATGTAATGTGTTTGGCAGCATGAGGATTTATTATTTGTAATACAAACCCTGATTGGCTTAATTGTTTAGTAGAAATAAGTTTATTTTGTCATAGCTCCAGTTATATTAGAGTCTCATTTTAAAGACTTTAAGGAGTTGGGTTAACAGGTATTTCCTCAGCCATAGTTTACAAAGAATCCAATCCTCAATAACAACTCCAATTACCTATTGGCATTTCTTTGGAATGTGAATAAAACTAGAGGACCTGGAGTAAACTTGCACTGGGAGGGCATGCTGCCTCCACACAAAAAGAACCTTTCGCTTGCCAAATAATTGAACCTGTGATCCGGTAGTATTCATTTTGTAAATTAGACACTACATAAACAAATGCACATACTAATGCTAAACCCACAGTTCATTGTTAATTTTACAGTTTTTAATTTTTTTTAAAGAAAAATTTACCTGCTGCACATGGAGTTATGACATTATAAAACCTCAGATCGAAATGCAAAACAGTTGCTGGCAAAGACCTCAAGGTCAACAGCTGTCCTAGGCCGGTAACCACCTTTAATTCACGAACTGCAGTTACATTAATGTCACCAGGATATTTGGTCTTTGGTTATTGCATCTATACAATTTGGTGGATTTGTTCTCTGTATTTAGTTTTGTATAAGCAAAACTAAGCGGCAACTGTTAAACAAAGTCTGACTAAGAAATGTCTCCCATGTGATGTCATCCACCCACAGTGTTGTAAACACTGAATTATAATTGCGAAACTGTAGACTTTAAGGAAATAAGAAATTGAGAAAGTTGTTTTTGAAGCTTCAAGTAGTATGTGATTTAAGTGGTTTTTCAAAACAAAATCATTCCAGTTTAAACCCTTTATTCATAGTCATCACAAGCCTGAGCATTTTATGGCTCTGGGGCCACATCCGGCCCTTTGGTTGTCCCCTTTTGGGTCGCTGGGATTTACACATATTTACATTAGAGTTCTAATGTGCGCACTCACAAAAACACCTACATTAATAAAAATGAAGTCTCTTTCAAAATTGTTGTTATATACAACACATTATTTCCCCCAAGTTTTTAGGAACTGCAATCTATAATTTGTCCACTAGATAGAAGTGTTTGATCACTGAGTAATAGGATTCCAGCGTCACTAACAATCGGTGTACATTTTAAAAACTTGTCTTAATTACATTGCGGAAGACAAGTTTTTATTGCTTTATAAAAACAATAAAACACATGAGGTTGTGCATTATTATAAATAAACCATGGGAAAGCGGTGAAGAGGCACTCTGCTTAGCGTCGTGCCTAACACCGCTTTCCTGTGGCGCCCTCTCGTGCCGTATTGCTTTAATAATTAAAAGCTTTAAAAGATTGCTCTATTAAAAGGAGAAGTTTAGCCTGTTCCATTAACATAGTGTATTAAAAAACAGTTTAATTCACCATGAGCTTCCATCAAGAGCATATCAACATGCATTCATTTTTTAAAGAGTTGTGGACTTGAGGTGGGTAGAATTGTGAACAAGTTTACACTATATTCTCATAAAGTAGGTTATAAAATAAGAGTTTTTATAGAGTCTTTATTCAGATCTACTTTCACAATGTTTAGCAAACCTCAGGGTGAACTTACACAATTTGCAAAGTTTAGAGTTGCTTAATTTCATGACAATGACAGATTGGCAGAGGCCGAGCTTTAAACCTTTAGATTTTGGTCAGTCGTCCAATATGTTTTACTTTAATACCTTACAGCTCTGTTAGATTTTACATTTAGTCATTTAACAGACCCTTTTCTCCAAAGCCACTTAAATGAGTGTACAACACAAGTCAGCAGTTAAGGATGAACCAGCTAGTTTAAACATATATTGTATTTTTTTTTTTTTTTTGTAGCAAATGCTTTTGGAGAAATATAACTTGTCTCTTAAAGATTTTTAAATCTTTCAGGATTAGGACACAGTTGGGAAGAAGTACTATTTTAAAGTAAATGCAGCATGTTGGTAACAACTTCAGGTTTTAAAATGCGGTCTGTAAATAGTTATAAGTGCAAAGGGCAATGGATGCCTTTGAGTTATGGCTGTGAGAAATGTTTGTATCGTGTAAAGATAATGAATAATTCGGTGCTGGTCATACTTTAGATGCATTCATGCATAATAAAGTAATTGTGGGTAAATGTTGAAGTCCTAATCTTTTTAACTCTCAAAATCCTGTGTTTCATTGACACTCTGCCCTGCATACGTGTTTTCCTGCTGCAATACAAAACTCTGTTGACGCACATTTTTAAAGTCCTAGTTAAATAAGGTAATGAACACAATTGCATTAAGCACAATTTTACCAAACTGAAAGAGAAACATGTTTTCAGATACCGCAATGTCATCTATTTATAGCCCTATGTCCCATTCATACACGGAGGTCAAAAGTATTAACACTTACATGAGCTTTTGACCTTCCATACAAAGTTACTTCTCCTTGTCCAGGTTAAACACATTTCATTCTTCAAGAAAGGCTTGCTGAAATATTTTGGAGTGTTTTACCCATTCAATGAATCTTTTGTATGGCCATACACTGATTACATAATCTCTGTTCACATTCGCCCCAAATCCTGGGCTCCATGTGGACCAGTCAAGTACTTTCATATCAAACTTGCATAACTATGCCTGTTAAACCTTGCTTTGTTCCCTGTGGGACATCCAAACTAAAACAGCAAATATGAATAAGTTAAACACCAAAACTTAGGAGATTTGTCCCCATACTTTTGTTGATGTTTTGTATATCACATATTAATGAGCAGCCTGCTGGTTGTGTTAAATAATAGGCAGATTCCACTTACTATTACGGTATGTTACATGTAGAAAATGTCAACTCTAATGTGGTGTTCGATTTAGATTAATATTTAATTGTCACTCTAATGGGCACTAAATGTAAACCGGTGATGTGTAACGAGACAATGACGACATGTTCTCTGCTAAATAAACCATCAGCTAATCATGCACAAGTGTACAGTGCAGTGTATCAGTGTACGGGGCTAGGACTGATTACATTGTGGTGGTTTTTGTGTATTTGGTAAAACATGTTTTATACCTCTCATACTTTAGGTTGTAGTTTGAGGTAGTACTGTTTAGAAGCAGTAAGCTTTTTGTGTAAGCAAATGTTTGTAGAAACCACACAATCGTGTATGGATCATGTCCGCCATTCAAACAATAACTCTACATTTTTATAATCATGGTGCTGCAGCGGTTAGAGCTTCTTGGATTTGATTCCCATTGTGGCAATCAGGTCCTCGCTGAGCGCCAAAAAACATGCAGAGCAGCTTGTAATCAGAAGCCCCAAGATACTGCATGAAATATTAAAATAAAAGAAGGTTTTGTTTCTTTGCAACCCATTTGTAACCTATTCTTATTAATATGTTAATCCCACAACCTTTTTGTTTATTAGTCTGAGCCCTAAACCATTCATTTGATCATTTGTTTGTTTCTTTAGATTTAACAACAAACTGCATGTCATTGTAATAAATAGATGACTTTATTAATCCCAGAGGGAAATTTGCAAAATGCAGCAGCAAATGCAAATACAGTAAAAGCAAACAATGAGGAATAATAAGAGATAATGAACAATAAAAAGCAGTGTACAGTGTATGTATGTTTTTAACTTTTGTACATTGCTCTAAATTATACTATAAAGTTGGGGGGTTGGGGGATATAGACTATATAACAATGTGTGCAAATAATAATGCAGATTTAACTGTTATCTCTCATATTAGTTGAGAGATAATACCAAGATTGTGTATTCAAGTGTAAAATGGGGCAGAATTAACACGATCACATGAGCCTCGTGGCCCAACAAGCCCGTTGCACACGAGTGCACACATACATCCACATTCTGTCTAAACATGTTTTTGTATAAAACACTTTTATGTAAAAGTTACGGACTTTCTGCTTTGAGGATTATCTCTATTTAGTAAGTACTTGAACAAACTGTTGTTCTAAAAGTCTTTCTTGCTATAGACAACTTGATAAACCTGAATTCACATGGCTTTCTGGGCTGTACAGTATTTTATCGCTGCATAATCCAGAGAGACGCCATTGTATTTTCTTTCTTCGTTCTTCTGCATAGCGCTGCTGCTAATGTGGTTATGAAATTAAACTCTGCACACCACACACAACACCCTCTTGTTCTGTGGTGAGTTAAAGAACGAAACTTTTAAAACCTTTCATGGAACTTGAAGTATTGTTTTTATAACTATAGCACTGATCATGAGCAAAGCAATAATCTGAGCCAAAAATGAGACATCAATCATCCAGTTATTATACAGTGATGATAAAGCAAACATTATTAAGTGAAGAGTATATTTATTAAATGTTGTATTTGGTTTTAAATGGCATGATAGACTCCTATTCAGATTAAATCATATTTATTTTGTCTTGTGAGGCAGCTCTTTTTATACAGTAGGCTATTAAACACTGTTTGAGCCAAAGTGTGAATTTATCTAAATAAAGGTGCTATAAAGAGAAGAGCGCAATTGCTGGGTGATTAAGGTGTTATGTTGGTAGGTTCTGCTTGTTTCCAGGATCTCTGTACAGGAGGAAAAGGTTAATTTTTTGATAAATGATGTACAGTTGAGTAAAAAAGTATTTGATCCCCCCCCCCCCCCCACCGGTAGCTTCCTTTTAACAGTGAGATATAAAATATGGAAGATGGCTCCCACAGATCACTGACACACCCTAATCTCAGTGAAGTCATTACCTGCATGTGACACCTGTCCCAAATTGTCACCTGTATAAAAGGCCATCTGCCAACATCCTCATTGACGCGCCAACATCTCCACCATGAGCAAGACTAAAGAGCTGTCTAAAGCTGTCAAAGAACTCTGTTGACCTACACTAGGCTGAAATGGGCTACAGCCATAAGTAAGAAGCTGGATCAACCTAGGCCTGAAACTCCATGCATGATATATCCTCGTGGAGTCTCACTGATCATGAAGAAAGGTTAAAAATCAGCCAAGAACTACATGGGAGGAGTTGGTTAATGATCTCAAGGCAGCTGGGACCACAGTCTCCAAAAAAAACATTGGTGATATACTGAGACGTAATGGTTTAAAATCCTAAAGTGCACGCAAGGTTCTTCTGCTCAAGGAGGCTCACGTCCAGGCCCACCTCAAGCTTGCCAACTGATGACTTTGAGAGAGACTGGGAGAAGGTGCTGTGGTCAGATGAGACCAAGATTGAGCTCTTTGGCCTTAACTTGACGTGTTGGGAGGAAGAAAAATACAGACCATGACCCTAAGAACATGAAACATGATCCGGACCATCAAGCATGGTGGGGGAAGTATTCTGTTTTAAAAGGGCACAGGCCAAATTCACTGCATTGATGGGAAGATGTACGGGGCCATGTATCGCAAAATCCTGGGTGACAACCTCCTGGTCTCCACCAGGGCACGGGAAATGGGTTATGGATGGTCTTCCAGCATGACAACGACACAAAACATACAGCCATAGAAACAATGGAGTAGCTCCATAAGAAGCATAACAAGGTGATGGAATGGCCTAGCCAGTCTCCTGACCTCAATCCCATAGAGCATCTATAAAGAGAGCTGAAGCCTCATATTTCCAAATGCGTGCCTAAAAACCGTAAGCCAACAAGGGTTAACCACCAAGTATTAAATGATGTGGGTCAAATACTTATTTCCTTCAATGAAATTCAAATAAATGTTTTTTTTTTTTCCTCATTTCATGTAATTTTCTTTTTTTATATTGTGTGTCACTGTTAAAATAAAACTTTTAAAGTCAGTGGGGAATTAAATACTTAATTCCTCCACTGTATTTGAGCCTAAAATCCCTCACGGGAATAATATACACAGCTTCTGACACGAAAATTTGGAAATTTGGGGGGATTTTCACTTAAAACGCTGGGAACGTTTTATCAACTGTTGTAATGATGTGATTTTATTAGGATCCTCTTTTAACTTTATCACATTACCTGATGTTATTTTTAGCATCAATACAAGGACCTTTTTTTTAAAAAAAACTTCTCACTAGTGGAACGTTTAATGGTTTGCATTAGTGTTTAATCTGATTCCTTTCCTCTTTAATGTGTGTTTGCTCTTTGTGCCTGCTGTCCTGTTTCTACAAAATGTCAATGGTTGTCATATTTTTCATGGCCATCCTGTAAAGAGATATTGCATCAGTGCTTACCTAAAACACAACGTTAAAAACAAACTTAAGTGGAAGTAACTTGGCTTCATACCACAATTGTCTCATGCTGTTTTTAAAACTGGAAACTATTTCTATTTTAAACAATACTGTATCTGCCAGAAAATGACTAACGTAATCTGATTAGTTTGATTAGTTAATTCTCTAGAACACAAAAACAGTGCTAGGGCCTGTAGTTAGTGAGGTTTCTACAATAAAAACAAGACCTTCTGTCTGAATTAATCCTTTCATTTAGTGTAATTATAATGGTATTTAACAGTGTAACAGACAAACCAACAAACAAAAGGAAGTTAATACAATGAAGTTAACTTTTTCAGCAGTAGTTACCTTAAAATGTCAGTATGATGAGCAAAAATGTTCTCTGCACTTATATATATATATATAGAACCTTGATTTTATGATTTCTAAGGACTTATTTAATGACTTCTTTTTTGTTTCAGATCTCTTTTAGAGAGATCATCTTTAAGAGAAGGAATGGATGAGCAGAAGTCCAACTGCGAAGAGAATGATTCCGAAAAAGCAGGTAGGACAACACTGCAGTCTCTGCCCTCTCATCTGTCGAGTCATGTTTTGTTTTTAAAACATTCTTTCCTGTAGTAATGTTCTCATTCTGCAGCTTGTAGTTTCTTTATAATCACTCTGTTTAATTAAATCGCTATAAACCATATTTTATAGAATTAAACTTTTCCTTTTGAAATAAATCCTTTATTTAATTTGGTATTCTTTATTAACATGCTAAAAAAGTTTACATATTGTTACAAAGTCTACATACTCTGTATTATCCTGTTTCTGTTATACTTCATATGCTGCTTAATTTAAATGATAATTGTTTTATATTCATTTGCTGCTATGTTTATATTTTATCTTTCGCATGTTGCAATATTTATATTCATAGTTGTGTGTGTATATATATACATTCTATATTTTACTTTTTTTCTTTTTTTTTTAAATATACAAACTTTAACAGAACAGGGTTTCTCTGGTCCGTTGGCCATAATTTCATCTTTGTCACATAAGCCACATGCGATGAAAATGATGATAAAGCCTCCTTGAATTAATATAATTGAAATGTGATATCTGATCCATTGTGTTTAACTTGTAACCGCATTGGAAAATTTATTATTTTAATTTTGGATTAATTACACAGCCGATGACAGTGCGTCTTCAAAGGAGACCGTCCCGTCTCAGGAGAAATCTGAAGCCCCTCTTGCTGCAGAAGACAACTCAGGCACAACGGTGGACTCTTCCAATGCACCAACGTATGCGCTTCTTTAAAGTTTTATGCAGTTTTTAAGAATATTTGCACTTGATTTGTATTGGTAATTTTAATTGTTTAGATTATTTCGTTTTTAATCTGTTAATGCAAAATTACGAAATATACTAAGATTCAAACAGTAATAAACTGGGATGTTACTTTGACTTGCTGCTGTGTTTAGGGAGAATGTCAGGGGCTGTGCGCTGTGTAACTGCATTGAAAGAAGTCTTCATGGACAGCGGGAACTCCGGTGTTTCAGGTCCTCTTCCTACCGGCCTAACCTAAAGACCTCTACCTCCTCACTGCCACTGGCTGGAAATGATGACCTGTCTTCCATTGGTTTCTCTGAGCCCATCAGTCTCTCAAGTCTTATTGACGATAAAGGTAAACAAGAGAGACAATTTTCCATATTCTTCGCTTTAAGCTAGAGGTCATAGTAACAATATACTGTATATTATAATGTGGGGTTATTAAAAATCACAGGAAAGTGCTGTTGTTGACCCGATGTGAAGTGTCGTGCTGTTGCATGAATAATTTATTGCTTTTATGAAACGGTTACAAAAACTATAATAAAGTTTGGATTTATTAATGCGTTAATTAAAAACCAAATTGTTAATTTTGATAGGAACTACCTTTTTTTTTTTTTTTTTTTAATTGGACAAGTCTCCAGTAAAACTTTAAAACATTTTCAAAATGTGTGGGTCAATCAGTCTTTGCTTAATTGCACGAAATTCGTTGACACGGCTCCGGAGTTGTTTTTTTCAGACCTGTTTTAATGTCATATCTGATAAAATTCTGACATCATATTAACACAAATTCTTAAAATGTTACATCTGCTGTTGATGCAGGGAGTTTCTGGGTTCATCACTGGTGTGCGGTGTGGTCAGAGGGGGTGCAGCAGGATGAGGGTGAAGAGCTGAGGAACGTGGACAAAGCAGTTATCTCAGGGATACAGCAGGTTTGTTCTTTGTAAACATGCAAAGCTCATATTTTAGAGTTTAAGTTTTATAATATTTTTTCTCTCAATGTTTCCAGTCATGCGATTATTGTAAACGAATGGGTGCTACCATCAGATGTCGTGCTGCAGGCTGCACACGCTTCTACCACTTCCCTTGCTCTGCAGCCAGTGGATCATTTCAATCCATGAAGCAGTTGACTCTTCTATGTCCTGAACACATAGACAAGGCAGAGGAAATAGGTATGTACTAAACAAACACACTTCTGTATTTAAGAATTAGTTAGATGCTTATGAAATACACTGCTCAAAAATATGAAGGTAACACTAAAATTACACATTCTAGATAAATAAAATTAATTTATTCTCAATGCATAAAATATTTCAGTTGAAATCTTTATTTAGTAGATAGTGGAATGCGTTGTGAACAAAATAAGATCAAAATGATTATCCCATGGAGGTCTGGATTTGGAATCCTACTCAAAATCAAATGTTTCCCGGGTTAGGTTTACAGGGATTCTTCTTTGATTAGCCCAGGCAATCCCAAACGCTCCTGACCTCAGTGTAATAATGTTATTTTTTTGGCTCGTCACATTAAAAAAGGTTATGTAATTCTGCATTTTACCACATGATGGCATCATTGTAATACTGTCTACCTCTGTGCCTATTCAGAGGCAGAGGAGTGGCTTTTTATTGTTTAAGCACAAATGCACTGCAAAAAAGCTATGTAAAAAATCAAACACATCAATAAAAAATGAACGTGAATTGAGTAAAATTATCTGCCAGTATTCTGAGTAAAATTTCTTAAAACAAAAAGTTTCCAAAAGCTTCATTTTTTTTTTTAGTACTAAGACATAAACAACTACAAAAACAACTACTGATTTTTTTTTTAAAGTTGACAACGAGGCACGTGGCAGAGAAGCAGCTTGACCTTAAATTTGAATGACTTGAATTTAAGGTATTCTTTAGAGTTTGTTCAATGTTATCTGAATATCCAGATATAAAAGAATTGTTTGAGTTTTTACACCGGAGTGCCTTATATTTGGTTACATTGCCATTTGAAAAATAAAGGTTATTTGGGCAAAGAACAGTTTTATAACGCGAAGATGGAAAAAAGTCAGAAGGACCTATTGGCCACTAGGCATGTTCACTGTTTAGAATTTGTCCCTTATTGCAAAATGTTTGGACACCCCTCCCTTAAGCTTCATTCCTTTTTCTGTGTTGTTTTTTAGCTGGGGAGGAGGCACGTTGTGCAGTATGTGACTCGGCAGGGGAGCTGCAAGGTTTGCTGTACTGTACAGGATGTGGACAACACTACCATGATGCCTGTCTAGAGATCAGCGCTACACCACTCCAGCGCTCTGGATGGCAGTGTCCAGAGTGCAAGGTGTGCCAGACCTGCAAGTAAGTTTAAAGGTTTTCTGTGGCCTTTTGTTTTAATTCATTCTTTGATTCCTTCATTCATCTTCTAAAGACAATAACAACAAGGACAGGTGACTAGTTGTGTTACTTATTTAAATCTATTTTGCCTACTGTGCTTTCACACAGAGGAGTTTGTCCTTCACATTTAACCCATCCATTCAGTAAAACACACTGGTGATGTCAGCACACGTGCCCGGAGCGGTTAGCAGTTTTGAACACTGCAATTGGGTTTAGATGCTTTGCCCAAGGGCACTTCAGTCGAGGTGGGACCGAACCGGGGACCACAAGCCTTTAAATACATTAACACCTAGAGATAATTCATTATCTCTGATCTATTAAAACTCTTACAATCTGAGGTAGGTGAGAAGTTTGAAAGAGATCCTTTTACACAAGTAGGAATTCAAACTTCACATAGACAAACTTTGTCTGAAAACAATCTCCATAACCTTCTTATAATAAGAGCACTTTTTGGTTCAACACAATGTCATCCAATGGTTTGGTTTATGTTTACTAAGGCTTTTACCTGTTTTGATCCCTTGTAGGCAACCAGGTGAAGATTCCAAGATGTTGGTCTGTGATGCATGTGACAAGGGCTATCACACCTTTTGTCTGCAGCCAGCAATGGACTCTGTGCCTCCGGACTCATGGAAGTGCAGAGTATGTTTTAGTCTCCTCAGTGATCTATTCAACTAAAGAACATAATTGTGGCAAACATGCTGGTTCAAAATATCAATTTAATAAACGGACTGATTTTTCTTCGGTTTACCTTCCAGCGCTGTCGTGTCTGTACTGATTGTGGGGCTCGAGGACTTACGTTGCCGGGCTCTGAGCAGTGGTTTGAGAGTTATTCAGTGTGTGGGAGCTGTCAGCAAAGACGCACGTCAGTCTGTGGCGTGTGCAGTAAGGTTACTGACTCGTCGGTTCCTCTGCAGTATCGCTGTACCATCTGCCTCAGGTGAGTCTGTGGCCTCGCTCTTTAAAAGTGTGCATCATTTGATGAAATTTTATTAATTAGGATTATCTAAACAAGATAAAACCCAGTGTTTGCTCATATTTTATGAAGTTTGTATGTATGTAAAATGACTGTACACATAAAATATCATTGAAAACGGAACATCATCACTTGACTTGTTTTAAGTTGTAAGAAAATTTCGATGAAGTCAAGAGTGGATCTGAAATTGTTCGTATGCTTATTCTGCCTCAGATGGGTGCATAGTGAGTGTTCGTCTGTCCCTCAACCTTCTGAAGAGAAATGCATCTGTATAATATGCAGAGCAACACCTGCTGTAGTGTCTGAGGCATCATCTGCACAGTTGGACAAGGAGACAACTTCAGAGGAACTCATGGAGACTGGTGTGTTCTGTTATATACTCTAAATTCAATATCAGAAAATAAAGAAAAATCACAGAAAATGTCCTTAAGAGCAATGTGTGTAGTCCCTACCATTCTACACACAAATGTTTTCTAAAAAGACAACTTCTATTGTAGTACTGCTGTGAACTCTATGTAGTATGTCTCACCCCGGCTTGTATTAAAGCAATAAGGCACGAAAGGGCATGCTTTATTATGAGAAAGAGGTGTTATAACGCACGACAAGCAAGCAGAGTGCCATTACACCTCTTTGCAATCAAATACTGCCATCTAGTGACCAAATTTCAGAACACAGCTTATGAAAAACTTCAGAAAACAATATATTTTATATCAAACATTTATATGACTATGAAGTGGTCAGAGATGTGGGTTATTGTGAATAATGTGAAGGTTAGACAAGAGGCTCAGCCAATCAGTTTTAAGGACCAGAATTACCTGTTTTATAATGGCTAATATAAAACGGATCCTTCCGGTTCTTAAATCTCATTGGCTGAGCTGTTGGACATAATTGACAATAATGCACATGACCCAGTGCTTCTCACATTTATATCAGTGCATGATATACAATATTTTGTTTTAAGTAATGTACCGTCAATGAAAATAGAGATTAATATAAACGGGGACATTTTCCCCGGTGAGCACTAAGCCTGTCGCAGCTGTATGAATTATTTTGGCCAGTAGATGGCGTTTATTGATTGATTTAAGAAACTGTATCTTGTTACTCAGCAATCAATACTCAGTTTTAATACCAGACTAGATTACATCGTGGAAGATCAGTTTATTCATAATCTTGTTTTAAGTAAACACATTTATGAACTGTTTTTAATAATCGTTTTATAAGGTCAATAAGTCACAAGAGGGTGTACATTATTGTGACTAAATTACAGGAAATGGGTGGCTTTATGGTTTGTTTAGAACAATGCACTCCTTCTTCCGCCTTATTGCAGGCATGTCCATAGTCCGGCCGGGCAGACAACTTCTGTCTTATCTTGTGGTGTTCATGGTTTGTCAAAAATAAATAAATCAAATCTGTCTGCCTTTGAGAATTAAGGACAGACATCTTGTCAGATGTCTGTATAATTGTCGGCCAAAATAGTGAGTAAATTTATCTTGATAAATTTATTAAAATAAAAAAAGCTTCTGAAAACTACATTATTTATCTTATTTAGAAATCTAATCAGGTCAAAAACAAGACTTGTTAGACTTGTTAGATTTTCTGACTTGTTAAGATTAAATTTTTTAATTGTGCATCTGACTCTGGACAACTACAAATTTTTCTAAGTTGACAACAACATGAACATGAGAGAGGAGTTGCTTAAATTTAAATGGGAATTTCTTCCGTTTAAGGAATTCTATAGAGTTTGTTCAATGTTATCTGTCTCTACAGATATAAAAGACTTGTCCTCAGAGTGTCCTCCTGAGTGACCTATGTTCAGTTACAATGCCATTTATAAAATAAAGAATAATTGTGGAAAAAATTGTTGTGAAAAAAATGTCAGAAGGAACTATTGACCTCCAGGCATCTTCACATTATCGAAATTGGCTCTCTCTGCAAGAGTTTGGAAAACCCCTGTCATTTTGCTTTATGACATTGACTGCGCGCTGATCGTTAGCAGTTATGAATCTTTTTCGCAACGATTCTGTAAATCTCAGTAACCTCGAAGATGTTTTTTTAAGCTGTTGATTTAAGATTAATTTCAAAATCAATTTTATGTCTGGTTACTTTGAAGTTTCAAAAGTTTCATGAGCTCAGGTGTGTATAAACCCTACAAGGTGCAATTATGACATGCTTTATTCAGTCCATAATGAAAGCAGCATGATTTTATTGCAGAAACGCAAACTGGATTATCATCCATCTACTTGCCACGTGTTGGGGGATGTACATGCAATGAGATGTGATGTTCTGCTTGTTATTTGTTTGTGCGACAATGAAATATTTAAGGTTCATGGATTAAATA
>JAOUQT010105551.1:0-16955 GCA_025769995.1 Xyliphius kryptos | reverse complement strand
CTGAGCGCTGAGAGAGTTGTGCGACGAGCTCACGGATAGAACCCGCTGCTCTCTGAGGACAGACACTGAAGAACACCTCAAGAGTCTCCAAAAGTCCCCAATTACTGGAGATCCAGGTTCGACTCCTGATGTGGGCGGGGCCAGACGAACGAAAAATCCATCCATCCATTGGGTCGTGGTGGGGTCCCCACGCTCATCCAGGGGAGAACATCTCGAGTGCTGGGCAGATACACCCAGGACAGGGCGCCAATCCATCACTGGATTCACATCCGCACACAAACACACACAATTTAGAGCATTCAATTTACCTGGAATCCATGTTTTTTGACTGTGGGAGGAAACCGGAGGAAACCCACGCGAACACAGGGAGGACATGGAAACTCCACCCAGATTTGCGTGTATTTGAAGCTGTAGAATAACGATATAATGTTGTTGGAGAGAAAAAAAATGAGTAAGAAAACAAACGAATTCTGTCAAACCTACAAAGTAGTAGCTAGAGCGTCTGAAAAGCTGCTAAGCGACAAATATTGAAGATGGACCTTTAAATTGTGGGTAAAAAAGTTAAAAAAATAAATATATATATATATCCAACAGCATCGGCCCCTGAGGACGGCCGGCCCACTGGGAAAACAACATAGATGCCAAATTAGCAGTCCCACCCTGGCAGTTTTGGCCCAGACTGGTCCAAATGATGTCATCACCTAATTAACATAATAGTCAGTTTGTGTGTATTTGAAACTGTAGAACAGAATAACGTTGTGAAAGACAAAAGAGAGTAAAATCACACAACGTTTTAAAACTATGAATATTTTGTTTTAAAAGTTGTTAAAACTTTTTGCTAGGCGCTTAAAAAAACAGTAGCTAGCGAGTCTAAAGTCGATAAGTTGGCAGCGCTGGTGGGAGTTTAACCCGCGCAAGACGGGGCTGGGGCCAGTTTCGTACAAAAACAAATATCCTGATTGGTTTGGTGAACTGTCTATATTCAAGATGGACCTTTGAACTGTGGGCCCCTGAGGACGGATGGCCCTCTGGGAAAACGTCTGGGATGCCAGATTACCAGTCTGGAGCTGGGTTTTCATTCTCCCTGTGGGTTTTCTTTGGGTTCTCCGGTTTCCTCTCACAGTCCAAAAACATGGACTCATGATGAATCGGCTAATCTCAATTGCCTCTAGAGAGTGTGTGTGTGTGCGTGTGTGCGCCCTGTCCTTGGTTTATCTTGCCAAGCGTCTGGACTGTTCCTGGAACATTCCCTCGTCCTGTGACCCGAGTGTAGGATGAAACTGAAGATAATGGATGGATGATGGCTTCTTGGTGTTTTCAGTTTATTAAAATTAACTTTATTTTAATAATTAAGAGAAGAAGAAAAAGAAACCCCAAACAAAACAACTTCCACATCACCTAAATCTAACTTTCCCGTGCTTGAGTTGGTGGGAGCCACATTCCTCCGGCCCTTCGGCCCCCGGTGTTAACTGAACAACGTTATTGTAGCATCCAGCAGGTGATGTCTTCAT
This sequence comes from Xyliphius kryptos, assembly GCA_025769995.1. Lineage (NCBI taxonomy): Eukaryota > Metazoa > Chordata > Actinopteri > Siluriformes > Aspredinidae > Xyliphius > Xyliphius kryptos. The sequence goes on along the minus strand of JAOUQT010105551.1, from coordinate 15,444 downwards.
CAGCTCATTCTCAAGTTTTGGGCCCATAAGGAAGAATATGCTGCATTGTGCAGGCTTTGGTTCTGATCAACAATGCCAGCTTTCATACAGCGGCGTGGTGTGGTGCGGTGCGTGAACGAGCGGCCCTTAAAGAGCCACGTTCGTAGCCGCGATGCCTCATGGCTCATTATATAAGAACACCTGCTAAATCCAATCTTAAATGCAAACGGGTTCTCCTGACTCGGATTATCTACCTGTTGGACTACCAGCCTTCAGTCATGAACAAAGACAAGGAGGTACGTATGTTACTCTGTATGGTATTTAATTTAGATTGTGTTAAGTGGGCTTTTTTTAGTTACAGCCCTCGTAGCATCTCTCACGGGTGAATCTATAGATGGAGCTGATGCTCCCACACGGTAAACAGACAGGTCGGTCCTTGTGTGACAGCTATGACGGCTGCTGCTTCATTCTGGAAAGGCTTTCTACAAGATTTTGGAATGTACACATATTAAGTAACTATAGAACTGCTTCCAAGTGCTGTGGCCTCGACTTAGAGCTCAGGGTTCCATGATGTTGCCCCCTGGGGCAATGATGGTTAAGGGCCTTGCTTAAGGACCCACACTGGTAAGACTGATAGTCCATCCATCTATTATCGTTCACTTAATCCTGTACTGGGTCGCTGCGGGCGGTACCCCATGCCCATCCAGGGGAGAACGATTCAGGGGCTGGGCAGATAGACATAGACCCAGGATAGGACACCAATCTATCGCTGGGAACACACAATATGGGAGCAATTTAGGAAAACCTGGAGAAACCTACATGGACATGAGGAGAACATGAAAACTCCACCCAGATTGGGATTCAAACCTGAATCCCCAGCACTAAAAGGCGAACATGCTAACCACCAGGAGTCCAACTACAGACTTTCTGAGGTGTATGCAAACATTTTATCGCCCCCTCCCCAAGAAAATACAGAAAATGCCGACTAGAAATAATTTTCGAGCATCGATTTGGCGCCCCCTCTAGTGCAGCACACCTACACGTTGCATACGCTGCACCACAGTGCCGCCCCAAACCCTAGATCCAATCTCCGCTTAATCCTCCACTAGGGTCATGAGGGAGTTCCCCATGCCCATCCAGCGGGCACAGGGCAGATACACCCAGGACAGGGCACATCCGTCACTGGGTACACGCACACTCACACTATATAGGGGCAATTAACAGCAGCGAATTTACCTTGGGGTGGCATGTGGTTTAGTGGTTAGCACATCTGCCTCTGAGCGCTGGGGATCCCCGGTTTGAATCCCAATCTGGGTGGAGTTTCCATGTCCTCCCTGTGTTCAGTGTTCATGTGAGGGATTTCTCCAGGTTCTCCAGTTTCCTACCACAGTCCAAAAACATGGATAAATTAAATGCTCCAAATTGCCCCGTTTAGCTAGTATGGCTGTGTAAATGAGCGTGTCTAGCGATAGATTGGAGCCCTGTCCTGAGATGTTCTCCACTGGGATGGGCATGGGGAACCCCACAGCGAGCCTAGTATGGGATTAAGCGGAAGATCATGAATGAAATTGACCCACATGTTCTTGTATTGTGGGAGGAAACCAGAGAACACGGAGAAAACCCACGCAGACACAGGGAGAACATGGAACCTCCACCCAGATCGGGATCAAACCTGGATCCCAGACACTGATAGGAGAATGTAACCACTACACCACCACGCTGCCTAAACCCACAATATTCCATCCATCAAATTCATTATCTTCCGCTCAACCCTCTGCAAGGTTGGCGAAGGCGGTTCCCCATGCCCCTCCAGAGGATCCAGAACGCTTCAGACGCTGGGCAGATAGACCCAAGATAGGACACCAATCTATGCCTGGACACACACACACACTTTATAGGGGCAATTTAAAGCATCAAATTCACCTTAAATCCATGTCTTTGGACTGTGGGAGGAAACTGGAGAACCTGAAGGAAAACAAAACGGACACGGGAAGGATATGGAACTCCACCCAGATTGGGATTCAAATCTGGATCCCCGGTGCTGAGAGGGGAACGTGCCGACCACTACGCCACCGTGTCGCCCCACGTCCGATGGTCTACCACAAACAGAAATCATCTGAAGGCGTAATTTGAGAGTTGATTGGTGATTGTGTGCAGAATCCATTGTTTGCTTCCTCTATTGCTTTTGTCCTGCTCTGTGATTAAGGACGCGTGCGTGCACCTGTTACCCTCACCATGCGCCACTGTTACGTTCCACCTCACGCACGTCCACCTGCGTCTCTGTAACTGAGCCTCCTGACCTGATTACACTTCTTGTGACAATCAGTGAGCAAACAGAACGCCTCATAATCCGTGCTTTGTGGAGTCACTCTCTCTACACGCCGACGTTTACTGGCAGGATAATCTGAAGGTAAAGGAAGTGAGTCAGAAGGAGAGTCGTGAGTCGGGATGATTCATTCTTGACCTCTGATACCAATGCTACAGTTAGCATGCGGCATAAACATGAGCCCAACTCTAAATCTCATCTCGTTTTCCATCCATTCATCATCTTCTGCTTATCCTCCACTGGGGTCGCGGTGGGGTTCCCCATGCCCATCCAGGGAAGAACATCTCGGGCGCTGGGCAGATACACTCAGGACAGAGCGCCAATCCATCGCTGGGTACACACACTTACATATTCACACACACAAACTATACGGGGCAATTTATAGCATTCAGTTCACCTGGGACCCATGTTTTTGGAGAGGAAACTGGAGAACCCAGAGGACACCCACAAGAACAGGAGAAGAAACCCCACCCAGATTGGGATTCAAACCTGGATCACCAGCGCTGAGAGTCATACAGGTGTCAATTTTAGATTGGCAAATTCACCTTAAATCCATGTTTTTGGAATGTGGGAGGAAACTCAAAGGACACCCACAAGGACACAGGGAGAAACTCCACCCAGATTGAGATTCGAACCTGGATCTCCAGCGCTGAGAGTCATATAGGTGTACCACAACATTAATCCAATATCTTTCGCTTAGAACTCTATTAGGAACAAGCAGAGAACGTTTTGGGCTCTGGGCAGATCCACCCAAGACAGGGCGCCAATCCATCGCTGGGGACTCATTCCCTCACTCACACAAACAGACCCACACTATATAAGGGCAATTCCGGGTTCTCCTCCCACATTCCAAAGACATAGATTCAAGGTAAATTGAATGTTCTAAATTGCCCCATTTGTGTACTCAGCAAACAAATTGGCGCCCTATCTTGGGTGTATCTGCCCAGCGCCTGAAACGTTCTCCTCTGGATGGTTTTGGAAAACTACTAGGGTTTTGGGAGGGGAATGGGGTTCTGGGGAGTTTGGACTGTTGGAGAAAACCAGAGAACCTGGAGAAAACCCACATGGACATGAAGAGGAAATTGAAACTCCATCCAGATCGGGATTCGAACCTGGATCCCCAGCACCGAGAGGCGAAGGTGCTCACCACCACAACAAAAAACCCTAAAACACAGTGTTTGAACCACAAACGTACAACGGAATTGACGCTGCAACGAATAAAAAGAAGTCAGAGAGAGACAATATGGAACCAGCATGGTTCTAGCATCTTTGTTCTCGAGGTGGGGTCATCAGTATTAAGTATTAAAGGCTTTGTCTTTCCAAGGATAGGTGATATATTTGGCGGGGGTTCCTGATCGCCAGCGAATCGATTAATGGGGTCTGATGAAGTGTGGCGAGAACCAGATGGACTACAGAACATGATTCTAGAACTACAAACTCCATCTGTAAACTCCAACCTCTCTCAGAGGTTCATTGACCCAGCATTACTAAACAGACTCCGCTCAAGACCCACCCCCTGCGGGTTTGCCCTTCACTGCGGTCGATACTGACAGCTGCAGGGGAAGATAGCGTCTGAGAGACCCCTAAAGCCCATGACAGACCAGGAAAAGGCCTGAGAACTCCTCCCCTTTTGAGCAAACACGGAAGAGCTCTGCCGTCAGAATTTTCCTCCAATAGAAGGAGGAAGCCAGAAGTGAGTGCAGGAGAAAGAAGCAGAAGCACTGGGTGGAAGGAGGCCCAAGGGTGGAGCAGATTCAGAGAGCATGAGGGAAGGAGGGGGAAGGCAGAGAACCGGTACAGTCTGAAGCCCAGCCAATAGAGAGGGAGGAAGTAGGCAGGGCCTGAGCAAGTCCCCATCCCAGCCTGTGCTGCATCTCCTGTAAGCGCATTAAATGCCAAGCAGAGAAAGAGGATACGGCTGTCGTGCACCGAACAAACCCTCTTCATGCCGGCCTGACCGCCTCAGTCTGTCATAGTTTTTCTTTACGCTTCAGAGAAGAGCGTCTATCCACCCGAAACCTGCAGAAAAGCCTCGGAAAGCTTTCAGTTCCTCCTCCATTGCAGTGCCCTCAAAGTGGAGCAGGATGATAGCCGCTCAGCTACTGGCATACTACTTCACGGAGCTGAAGGATGACCAAGTCAAAAAGGTGAGTGCCTTTTTCTAATCAGCACTCATAAAGGTTCTGATTCCAGACGTGGATGTCACCCGAGACCCGAACGTCCTCTGGATTCGTGGGTGAGAATGGGGTTGTGAGATGCGCGTTGCCTCACGTCCCACAGCCTGCAGCCGCTACGTCACCGACCGCACAGTTGTGACGTGGGGCGGAGCGTGTCAGAGTGTACGTGGGTATGGACACATAGGGGCATCACCGTAGTGCACCACGGCTCTGTCTGCTGCAGTGTCCTTGAACGGAGGATGTCGATGTCATGCGAAGGCAGGTTCTCCCCCATGTCTCTCGACGGCCTTCGGTGAAGTGTGCGTGTAGGAAGAGGGTGTCAATGTAATCCCCCTCCCTCGGCGGGGTGGAGTGTAGAGTTTCAGCAGAGCAGGAGCGCTCCCTCCCCCGAACGTGAGAGAAATGTGTGGAGATTCTTAGTTCCACCGGAACACAATGGAGAGGAACCTTGGTTAATTTTCAGTAAAGAAAGTGTGACACCGATGAAATGGGTTGTGATAAGGTTTAAGGCTAAGGAGTGTTTGGTAGTTTATTTCCTTATACCTCAGGTTTATAGATATATATCCATACATTATCTTCTGCTTATTCCTCTATGAGGGTCGCGGTGGGGTTCCCCATGCCCATCCAGTCTTGCCAAGTTTTAGCTCTATAGCTGCTCGCCAAGACCCCAGACCTTTCGAGGTGTTGCGTTCGATGGCGACGAACGTAGGAACGTGAGAACCCCTTAGTTTTCACAAGAACATCGTAGGTGATCATGATGCCAAGTTTCATCCTTGAGGTCTACTCGTGAAGACTTCAGTAGGACACTGGCAGGGTCTTGCGTTCGATGAAGAGATCAAACGAACCATCAAACGTAGGAGCTTCGGAACCTCTTAGTTTTCACAAGAACATCGTAGGTGATCACGATGCCAAGTTTCATCCTTGAGGTCTACTTGTGAAGACCTCAGTGGGACACTGGCGCAGGATCTTGCGTTTGATGGAGATATCAAACGAACAATCAAACATGGGGAACACGAGAACCCCTTAGTTTTCACAAGGACATCGTAGGTGATCACGATGCCAAGTTTCATCCTTGAGGTCTACTTGGGAAGACCTCAGTGGGACGCTGGCGCAGGGTCTTGTGTTCGATGGAGATATCAAACGAACCATCAAACGTAGGAGCGTCGGAACCTCTTAGTTTTCACAAGAACATCGTAGGTGATCACGATGCCAAGTTTCAGCCTTGTACTCTTGAAGAACTCAGTGGGACGCTGGCGCAGGGTCTTGCGTTCGATGGAGATATCAAACGAATCATTGAATTGAGGAAAGGGAGATGTTCTTGGTTTTTCCAAGGACATGATGTGAAATGAAGATGCCAAATTTGGAGCATTGGAGATGAGTGAGTCAGTGAGGGCGTTGACGTTTATAGGTATAGGTATTTATAGGTATTTACTTTGAACTACTGTATATATGACTGGACTTTGGAACACCAGTATATTAATCCTGAGCACCTACACACGTGGGCCTTCAACTGGTTCCCTTTTTGCAGGTTCCACACTTCTGAAAAAGGCTTTCTACAGGATTTTCTTTAGGATATTTTTCAAGCCAGACCTTGAAGGTCCATTTGAGGTCAGGGCTGTACAGGCTTGTCAGGTTTTTCCACATTATGCCCTTAAGGCGGCCCTTGCTTTGTGCACTAGGACACAGTTGTGTTGGAACAGGTCATCTTGAGCTTTTCTCAAAATAAAAAAACCTACAAAATGCTTATTTGTAGCCACCTTTTACGTTGCGATAATCATTACTATCTTAAACGCCGCCAACAGTCTTATTTTCCCGCCTCTTGCTTGCATTGTTTAAATAGCAACGCCGCTTGTGAATATATCTACCCCAATGGGCGTGGCCGTCTCAAAATGAGGCGTGTTCAGGTACATTTCTGGCGGATTGCTATCACAGGTGCACCGCCGTCTGAAAACAACCTCAACAGTCAGACGTTCTTCGCTATCTCATCAACAGAGGGGCGTGTCCAACTTCACTGAACGCTGAATAGTACCGAACGCTATTCAATATCACTGCAGAGAATGTATATACATAGGTTACACTATACTGTGTATGTTCTCTATTCTACAGGAGTGGTAGCTCAGTGGTTAGGGTATTTGGCTCTCAATCTAAAGGTTGGGGGTTCGAATCCCAGCTCTACTGAAGGTACCTTAAGAAAGTTCCTTAACCCTCATTGCTCCAGGGTGCCGTATCAACCCTGTGTTCTGACCCCATCCCAGTTGAGATACTTGTAAGTTGCTCAGTGGTTGGGTGTTGGGCTATCAATCTGAAGGTTGGGGGTTTGAATCCCAGGTCCACTGAAGTTACCAATGTGGGTACTTGAGCAAGGCCCTTAACCCTCATCGCTCCAGGGTCCTGTATCACCCCTGTGGTCTGACCTCAACTATGAACTTGAGATACTTCTAAGTCGCTTTGGATGAAAGCGTCTGCCCAAATGTATCATGGAGAACCTCATGGAGCAGCTCATAGAGTCCAATTAGCTGCACCGCTCAAATAGCAATCCGCCAAAGTCAGAGCGCCACCTGGCTCTTAAAGGGAACGGCGAGTGGCACGCTCATTGGTTTACTGTAGGTTGGGACGTAACACACCCGTGAAGAATTAGGAGAGTTAGTACATGGTGTAAGCGACATATTGTTTCCACATCGTTACGATAGCACAGACGCACAGACACGCCCTAAATCCAGTCGCTCGGTTGACGGCTCGGTTCAAAGTAATGCTGAAGCTGGTCTCTCCACGTTCCGTGCCTCATTCCCCTCCATTGGCACACAGATCATTAGTGGAATCTCCTTGGAGTTGCACTAATTACCTAATTACAATCCAGTGTCCTCGATTCCCCCTGCCTGCCCCCGAGCGTCCTCGGTTCCTCTGCCCCGTCACATAGACATGATGGGAAACAATAAGGCAAAATGGTGGCGACCCGTAACTATGCAGACATGAGTCCGAACGTCTAAGAATGCAGAGCAGAGCTGGAACAGAACCTCCTCTGAATACAGAACAGGAGTGACGGGAAGACGGAACCCAACAGGAATACAAATCAACACCGATATGCTGACAGGTTAGAACCCACTGGAGGGTTGAACACAAAAGTGTATTGTGAGCCGGAGCGGATTTGCGGGGGAAAAAAGGCGGAGTCAGGGATTCCGTTGAGGTGTTGGGTTCCACCTGGTTCATGTGTGCTCACCTCACTCAGTGTGTATATGTGTGTGTTACACCAAACAGATGGGTTCAATGTAGAGGAGAAATTCCTCTGTGTGAGCACCGTAGGATAAAATAGATCACTTTAAAGGTTGAGGGTTCGTCCACCATGTTGTTGACGAGGGCCCTAACTCTCAATCATTGCTTTAGGGATGGTATATCATGACTAACCCTGTATCGCCCACCTCTGGTTTGGGGTATGTAGGTATTCGTTTCATTATGTTGCACATTTTCCTTTTATGTTCCCTGGACCCATTCTGTAATCACACCCCCCCCCCCGTCCCCCATCCCCAAAGGTGACATTACATATCAGTAGAAATCATTACACAGGATGTGATCCTGTCATATGAAAAGTCCCGTCTTTAAAAAAACAGGACGCAAATGTGAACCGTAGATCCAGCGCTGCCTCAGAATAAAGAATCACTGCATCCTTTTGTTTCACGAAATTCCGTTGAGCGTTGCCCTCACGCTGAAGTCGGCCCAGGCCTGCCATAGCAACCGAGACCGAGAGACCCGCCTTCCTCCAAATACGGAGATGACATGAATCAGCAAAAACAAAAAAGGTTCCTGAAACGGACCATGCAGGATGTCTAAACTGCAGCGATAGATTTCATATCTGAAGAATGAATCTTCATCTGAGCTTCTGAGATCTCCTGCAGGTGTAGCACTCGCACCATCTGCACCCGAACCATCTGCTATTAATGTGAGGCCAATTACCAGCAACGTGGGATTCGTTTCGGTTTATTAATGCAGTGATGGGGTTTGGAAGCTCCGCCATGAGCGCCGCTGATTCCTCTCCGTGCTCTTCATGCAGGTTTTATTTAGGAAGCACAGCAGGCAGTTACAGCCCTCAACAGCTTCAACAATTTATCTTCAGGCATGTGGGAGGAAAACCGGAGAACCTAAGAATACCAACACTCACACAGAGAAGATCATGCAGAACCTGCATCCAGGGGAGAATGTTTAGCGCGCTTGACAGATAAACCTTGAACAGGGCGCCAATCCATCACTGGGCACACTCTCACTCACACACGCTATATTGGGGCAATTTAAAGCAGCTAATTCACCTTGAATCCATGTTTTTGGGCTGAAAACCCACGTATACATGGGGAGAACATGAAAACTGCGAGGCGATCGTACTAATCCCTACCCCACCATACCCCCTCCCCCCAAAACAAATCACCGTCGTTTAATCCTTTGTCCTTCTTTTCTGTTGTAGATTGATAAGTATCTGTACTCCATGCGATTCTCTGATGAGATGTTGCGAGACATAATGAGCCGTTTCCGTATGGAGCTGGAGAAGGGGCTGGGACGCGACACCAACGCCACCGCCACCGTCAAGATGCTGCCCACCTTTGTCAGGTCCATCCCTGACGGCTCAGGTACGAGCGCAAACATTGACGGATTACACGATTAAACTTATATAACATGAGCACTGGCTTAATGTATTTTAAATAATCCACTATGGGAGGAGAATTCAATGATTCATCAGTGAATCACGATACAGAGTCACATCACACTAAAAACAACTGGATGATTCATCAGCATTGGACTGCAGGGGGAATAAATGTGCCCCGTGAACCACGATGCTATTTTTACGACGCAGGCGAAATAGATTGTTGGCGAGCGGTGAGATAGCAATGATATAACCTCATGCGGGGTGTGTAATGGGGGAAATGATCCTGCTGCGGAATGCACGCTTCTTCTTCTTAAACCATGGCAGGAAGTGCTGTTTGAGAAACTCCACATACATTATGGAGGTCATCTTTCATGGGGGGAGAGATTGTCAGCCCCTTTAGAATCCCTGAAGGGGTACAGATGAAATATACTGTTCTCATTGGCAGTTTGTTCCAAAACCTTTCAATTGTACTCTAATAGTTGATGACTGGAAAATTACATTGACTGCAATTCATACAGGTAACTTTGGAAAATCGGAGAAAATATGATTTGCATAATAATTTGGAACTCAGTGTATGCTGACAGCTGTGTGAGGACACTTTTTCTTGCTCCAGAATGGTTGTATCCAAGTCCATAAAGGCATCATTGGGTTGGTTTGGTTTGAAATAACTAACTTGGTTACTAATCTTAACCCCATTGAGCGAAATCAAGCACCCTGCGATGTAACTTGTTTATAGCCACTTATGTGGGAATACTTTGGGGAAGGCCTTATTTTGTTTGTGTCCTGGGCCTTACAGTCATCATTGGGTTAGTTTGGTTTGGAGGAACTCAACTGGTTCCTGGCCTCAACCCCTTTAAGTCACAATGTCACAGGTGTAGAAAAACCATGCACTCAGTGATGCAACATGGATGTAGCCAGCTATGTGTGAACAGTTTGGGGAAGGCCTTTTCCTATTCCAGAAAGGCTGTGCCCTGGTCCATAAAGTCATCATTGTGTTGGTTTGGTGTCAAGGAACTCACCTGTTTTTTGAACCCCAACCCAATTGAGTAAAATCAAGCACCCAGCAATGCAACGTGTAAATAGCCAGCTAAACTTTAGGGAAGGCCCTTTCTTGTTCCAGAATTGACCAGTCCTAGTCCTTGAGGGCAGAGTTAGTTTGGCTCAATTGGTTCCTGGCCTTAACTCAACTGAGTCCCAATGTCACAGGTACATAAAATCAAGCATCCAGTGATGCAACATGTATGCGGTTAGCTATGTGAGAACAGTTTGAGGAAGGCCTTTTTTTGTTACAGAATGTCTGTATCCTGGTTCATAAAGGCATCAGTGGGTTAGTTCGGTGTGGAGAAACTTAACTGGTTCCTGACATCAACCTCATTGAGTAAAATCATGCACCCAGCAATTCAACATGTATACCGCCATCTGTGAGAGAACAGTTTGGGGAAGGTCTTTTCTTGTTCCAGAATGGAGCGGTCTCGGTTTATAAAGACATCATCAGGTTGGTATGGTCTGTAGGACCTTAACTGGTTCCTGACCTCAACCCCATTAAGTAAAATCAAGCAATGTGCAGCCAGCTATGTAAGAACAGTTTGAGGAAGGCCTTTTCCTGTTCTAGATTGGCTGTATCCTGGTCCATAAAGGCATCAGTGGGTTAGTTCGGGTTGGAGGAACTCAACTGGTTCCTGACCTCAACCCCATTGAGAAAAATCGAACAGTGTGTATGCAGCCAGCTATGTAAGAACAGCTTGGGGAAGGCCTTTTTCTGTTCCATAATGGCTGTGTCCCGGTCCATAAGGGCATCATTTGGTTAGTTTGGCATGGAAGACCCTAACTGCTTCCTCAACCCCCTTAAGTCCTAATGTCACAGGTGTATAAAATCAAGCATCCAGCATTACAACCTGTACGCAGCCAGCTACGTAAAAACAATTACAGGAAAACTTTTTTTTTGGCTCTAGGGTGAGTCAGATGTGGAAGAGAATGACCTAAATCCCATTTTACACCTTTGGGATGAACTATTCACTAAGCTACCACATCACCAATATTTATCTGATCTCAAAGAATGATTCTTTTTGAGGACTTGACTGAAGCTCCACCCATCACATTTGAATATTTCAAACTCTATTAATTTAAACCCAAAGGATCCTGCTCTGAAGCACAGACCTGCTACCTAATAAATAAAGGGAAGTGAATAAATTAATAAATCAGACGTTTTTCTCGGGTATATAATGACTGCTGTTTTGAGACATTATGCCGAAGCTGTAAACAGTCATTGAAATCCCTGTGATGTGTAAAAATGCTAATGACATTCCGTGTTTGTTAGTTAAACTGCTGCTCTTTTATGCACATTTACATCATTCAAGGTCTCAGCCTTGCTCATGAGTTACTGCACAGAAATTAAAACGAAATTAAAGTTCATGTTGTCACTCGCACTGGCCTCCCTCTATACAAATGAACGATGCGACAGAGTTCGACTCACTCTGCTGAATAAAAGTGTGAATTTATTAAGACGCTCAAGGTTTCAGGATTATCTTTGCTGTGATGTCTGATTTACAAGGCGAATTATTCAAATACTGTTTAAAATGTTTTTCACTCTACTTCTCTGTCATATAGCTTCCATGGTCAAACTACGCAATACAATGCACAGTCAGTGTCTATACAGTACATGTAATGTAATTAGAACATTTTCATATAAAGCATCATTTATGACTGAACGGAGGGTTTGACATGTTAAATAATTTAGGTTTTATTTAAAAGAAATTCAGTCCAAATAAAAATTTGTTTAAAAGGTTTTAAAAAAATTCAACAGGATTCATTTACTGTAATACAGCAAACAATGTGCATTTAGTAGTTTAATTCACTGGGTTTATTTAAATTCAGTAGCTGAATTGTATTGGTGAGTTCAGCAGCAGAGGGTCTTACTGGTTAAATTAGGCAGTAAAACTCAGTATCTTAATTTATAAATTGGTGGCTAAATTCAGTACATGGTTTCAGAAGTTGAATAGAGAGGAGTTTGAGAGCTAAATTTAGTGGGTTTATTTAGTCATTTAATTTCAATGTGTAATTTAGTGGTTTATATTCGATACGCAAATTTAATAGTTTAAATACAAAATGTGAATTAAGTATTTTAAATTTAATCCGTGAATTAAGTAGATTAAATTCAATATGCAAATTAAGTATCTTAAATACAAAACGTAAATTAAGTATTTTTTCAATTCAATATATAAATTTAGTAATTTAAATTCAAAACCATTAATTAAGAAGATTAAATACAAAACGTAAATTTAATAGTTTATATTCAATATGCAAATTAAGTAGTTTCAATACAAAACATGAATTTAGTATTCTAAATTCAATATGCAAATTAAGTTGTTTAAATACATTCCGTAAATTAAGTTTTTTAAATACAAAATGTGAATTAAGTAGTTTGACTTCAATCCGTAAATTAAGTGGTTCAAATGCAATATGCAAATTTTGTAGTTTAAATACAAAACGTGAATTAAGTATTTTAAATTCAATAAATAAATTTAGTAGTTTAAATTCAATACGTGAATTTAGTATTATAATTATAAACATAAATTTAGTCGTTTAAATTTAAAACCTTAGTTTGGTATTTTATATTCAATACCCAAATTTATTAGTTTAAATTAAAAATGTGACTTTAGTATTTTAAATTTAAAATGTAAATTTTGTATTTTAAATTCAACATGCGAATTTATGGTTAGTATGTTCGCCTCTCAGCGCTGGGAATTCCCGGAATCTGGGTGGAGTTTCCACGCTCTCCCCGTGTCCGTTTGGATTCTTTCCCACAGTCCAAAAACCTGGATTCAAGGTAAATTGAATGCTTTAAATTGCCCCATATAGTATGTGGCTGTGTGTTGCTGAGTATGCACAGCGTCTGAAACATTCTCCCCTGGATAAGCAGGGGGAACCCCACTGTGACTCACTGGTAGTGAATTGTGTAAGCAAATTTAGTTGAATTCAGTAGTTACATTCAGTATAAGAATTCAGTACCTTAATTTTGTAGTTGACTTTTGGTAAATTCAGTAGGTAGTTTCAGGAGTTGAAGTCTGAAGAGTTCTGTGGCTCAGTTGTGATGGTGTTGTGAAGTAGTGCAATTCAGTAGATGGATTTTGTAGTCTGTTCAAGTAACTGAAATCAGTTATTATATTCAATAGATTAATTCAGTAGTTGGACTTAATGGGTGAATTTAAAGTATTTTGATTTTAGTGGGTAAATTTTAATATTAAATTCAGTATTTGGGTTCAGTTTGTAAATTAAGTAGTTGACATCAGTGTTTGGACTTCGTAGTCGGATTCAGCTCGCTCGCTGTATTCGTACAAACAGAATCAGTCATATCTGGCTGAACTACTGCACCAGACATTGAACTGGATCAATATGAGTTTGCTCGGTGTTTGGAGTGAGCGCTGCTTTTAGGCTCTGAATTGCTGTGCTTATATTACATCGGTCATCGGTGCTCTACCTATAGAGGGGAAAAGCAGCCATGAGCCATGAGGTTCAAAAGCAGAAAAAAGCAGCTACGAGATCACCTTAATGGCCAAGTGCAGATTTTCTTGCCGTAATGCGTCCTTCAGATGCGAGCGCAGTATTGGAGACCTGAAAGCTTTCAGGTGTCCTTTCATCATGCCAAAGCCGGGTCTATTGAACTGTGGCAGGGAAAAGAATGAGCAGATTTGTGCAGAGTGCACACTCGCACCCGGGCCCTCTTAGCCCACCATGAAGGAGGGAAAGAAAAGTTGCAGGCAGATGGAACAGAAGATCTGATCTTGCTTCATGATGTTGGGAATCGAGGAGCGATTTAAAACAATGCACAGGTCGATATCACATGCCTACCTGTGATCTCCCAGAGCAGCTAGCATCTTCCAGCATCTCTCACATTTTGTTTGAAAAAACTGTTCACTGCTTATACACTGCGCTCTCAAATTAATCACAGGATGATGGAACACTGAGAACCGATAATGATCTCCACGACCCGGGAGACATAAGGTAACAAAAAACATGAGATATAAACTGTTATCACCTGTCAGGTGTACGGGAACAACCCCGTCTCATGTGTTATAGTCATATAATGTACAGTATATTATTTCTAGCTGAATACCTGGGCTGCAGTACGATGGATGGACAAGTTAAAAAGTTAAAAGGCTGATGGCTTTGGAGTAGGCTTTACACGTTCTATGCTCGGGTGGCACGCACTTTTACAGATTTCATTGGAGTCACATATTGATTTGCTCCTTTTGGCGAAACTTTCTGAAATTCCGTTTTCATTAAAAGATATTTTCCAAGGACACGATAAGGAATAATGGAGTCATGTTATTGCTTTGCTTTGTAGGTACTCACAAAGATCCTAATCACTCTGCACTCTTAAAACGAATGTGATGGAATTGAACACATCTTTTTTGCATTGATGGTGTGAACAAATGTTGTGTTCAATTTCTGAAATGTCTCAGGGTAAAATTACACAAACCCTCTACCCAAATTTGTGTAATGCATCAACCAATCACATCGCTTTTAAGCCATTGACTACAACCTGACTACGCGTCAGGTTAGCTCCCGTACCTTTCACCACACAATTTTAAATTAAGTTTAAATTAAGCTAAGCGCAACATAGTGGCTATATGTTTTGAAGAAAAACACCGTATGAGAGGTAACTAATTAATTAATCACGTCGCATATCAGTCATTTGGACGTCGAGTTGGACGAACCGCACGAGCGCCACTGAACGTATTTGATCGTGTCAGATTTGCTCTCCTCTATCTTTAAAAGAAGTGATGAATTTATTATAATGAGTCATTTAATTGAAATTTATCAGGGTTAGTGATGAGTAGGTCAGTGGCTTTGGCGTTTATAAGTATACATTCATGCAATCTTCTGCTTAATCCTCTACTAGGGTCACGGTGGGGTTCCCCATGCCCATCCAGGAAAGAACGTCTCGGGTGCTGGGCAAATACAGGACACCCAGGACAGGGCACCAATCCATCGCTGGGCATGTAAGTATACAGTATAGATTATATCATCTGTGTCTTACAAGAATCCATTAAAAGTAAAACTGATGTCAGAATGCTGGGTTATTCATGGTACAGCATCTTTGGAACAATAAAGGTTCGGAGCCGCACACAAGGGCCCAAAGTGACAAGCTCTGGGTATGTACCACCAACCTTTAGATTGATAGAGTGATCCAGGTTATGCTGTTTCTGTCTCCACCGTTTTGTTTTACTATGGTGAGAGGTAGCTCAGTGGTTCGGGTGTTGGACTATCAATCACAAGGTTGGGGGTTCAAATCCCAGGTCCACTGAAGTTACCAATGTGGGTCCTTGAGC
>JAOUQT010105185.1:0-19586 GCA_025769995.1 Xyliphius kryptos | reverse complement strand
CCATCCAGGGGAGAACGTCTCGGGCGCTGGGCAGATACACCCAGGACAGGGCGCCAATCCATTGCTGGGTACACACTTACACACAAAATACAGAAAAATTTAAAAAATACAATTGACCTTGAATCCATGTTTTTGGAATGTGGGAGGAAACCTGAGAACCCGGAGAAAACCCACACAGACACGGGGAGAACATGGAAACTCCACCCAGATTGGGATTTCAACCGCGAATTCCCAGTGCTGAGAGGCGAATGTGCCAACCACTAAGCCACCGTGCCGCCATGGACCGTCTTATTTCAGGGCTTAGTAGACAGCACATCTGCCTCCCAGCACTGATCTGGGTGGAGTTTTTATGTTCTCCCTGTGTCCGTGGGTCCTACAGTTTCATCCCAGTCCGAGAACATGTATCCAAGTTTAATTGGTTGCTTTAAATCGTTCCTTTTGTGTCCCTACTGTATATAAGTAAGTGTTTGCCCAACAACAGATTCCCACCCAAGCTCTCTTCTGAAACGATCTCCGCTGGATGGGCATGGGAAAGCCCCCACAACCCTAGTCTCTTCAGCCTTACATCTCAAATATTGATGTATTTCTTATTTTTATCTTAGGTCAAGTTTAAATAATAGGCTTGTGTGTAAATGCTGTACCTGATACATGAAGAAAAACATTTTATAATCTGCTAATCTGGTCATTAGATGTTGGATCTTTACTCGGTGCTCATACAGTGAACAATTGAATGAGTTGCAAGAGTAAATATGTAATCGTAACATTGGTTTTAGCATCCCTGGCATCCCTAATAAAGGAGAAGTAGCAAGTAAATAAAGTAAGGAAAATATATATATTTTTTTGTATTTATTTAAAAGCATGTCACAATTGCCAGGGGCAACTTTACTTAAAAAAGTCTGGAGAAAACTCTTAACCTCATGATACAACCTACAGCCACAGTCTCCATCTCCCTTAATCCTCCCTCAAATTCTCCAGCCCTCTGGCAGATGCAGGTTCCCCTGAAATTAGTAAGAGTGGCACCTTCGAGCAGGCCAGGGGGATAGACATAGAGGTACGAAGGAAATCTGTTTTATCCCTGTCATGTATCTCCTCAGGGTGGACGGTAACCTTTGACCTCCAGTTTTGAACAAAGCCAGCTTTCATAGATCACTTACACCACTATTTTGACAGAATCCTACAACATGGAATTTGGACGAAAATGTACTTCTAATGCATTGATTAAGCAAAACCTCTGTATTGGGTTCACTGTTTGTAAAGTTTATAATGTGTTTGAGAGTGTGTGTGTGTGTGTGTGTGTGTGTGTGTGTGTGTGTGTGTGTGTGTGTGTGTGTGTGTGTGTGTGTGTGTGTGTGGGTGTGTGTGTGTGTGTGCGATATGGAAGCTAAACATGTGTCTGAAAGCCCATGTTTTTGTCCATCACCTTAGGGCAGCAGTTTGACCTGTGACCTCTCAAACAGGAATAATGACAAGTAACAATAACACTGTGGGAGGTTCCAATCTTAAGCGCCAATCATTCTGACATGCACGTCCTTTTCATTTAAAATAATTGCACGGACAACGTATGACAGAAGCCTGTAATAAACTGGAGTAATAAACTTTAACTTAATCATTAAGACAAATGGCTCAATTTTCAGTTGTAATAAAGTTAAGTGTTGGATCTAAAGATAAACGCACCTAAGCTGCCTTTTCGTGCCTGGATCAAAATCATTTGTCATAAAAGAAAATATAAAACATATCATTAGAAAATTATATACATTTTTTTTAGGTGATATGATGGCGTGGAGTGATAGCACTTTGTTAAGATGGTCCCTGGTTTGATTGCTTATCAAGAAGTACGAGATCTTTTCTTTGTGGAGTTTGCATGTTGTCCCGGTTTGAGTTTCCTTTTACAATCCAAACCCCTTCATTATCTTCCCCTTAATCCTATACCAGGGTCACAGGGTTAGTTCCTAATGCTAATGGAAAGAACATTTTTTGGTGCTAGGCAAACACACCCAGTACATTACACCAATCTGGGCACAAATTCACATTCACACACTATACAGGGGGAGGGGGCATTTAGATACCAGGCAATTTACTATTAATCCGTTTTTGTTTTTTTTTTACTTTGGGAGGAGACCAGAGAACCCAGAGAAAACCCACATGGATGTAGGGAGAACATGTAAACTCAACCCAGATTAAGATTAGAACCTGTATCCCCAGTGCTGAAAGGCAAACTGTCCTGGGCTTAAATCCATGCATTAACCTGTAGGGCTGCTACAGGCAGGACCTTCATCCTATGAATGCAGGAAAAAACTCCAACACCCCCTGTGACTCTTATGAAAAAAAGAGATTAGAGAAGTAATTAATGTTATGATTAAATGTTAATGATTATAGTTAAATGTATTTGTATGATTATGCACGGTGACATCATACTTTAAGTTATTTATTTAGCAGACGCTTTTATCCAAAGCGACTTACAATTATCCCAACTTGATGGTTGGGATCTAAACACAGGGTTGCTGCAGAACCCTGGAGCAATGAGGGTTAAGGGTCTTGCTTAAGGACCCACATTGGTAACTTCAATGGACCTGGGATCTGAACCCCCAACCTCAGATTGATAGTCCAACACCCTAACCACTGAGCTACCACTCCCTTATTCTACTACTTATTCAAACCAACATCTTTTAGGACCTGGGTTATAAAAAAAAGGATTCACATCTTTATCTTTAGTAGCCGCTACTGTATTGATTTTGAAATTTTTAAAGATAAATTATAAGAAACTTCTGTGAAAAGCAGTCTAAAGGTTTGAAATTCCATTCTAGAGAAGCCTACGTTTTAATAACCTTGAGGAGATATGTGAAAGAAAAATGTGCCAAAGTATAAATAATAAAAAGCATCTAGTATAGGCAAAAACATTGAGTATCATTCTTTAACAGTGTCAGAAAGTTCAGATCTGAGAGAAGCAGGGCTAGAGAGGAATGAAGTGAGAGAGCAAGAGAGAGAGAGTGAGAGATAAGCATTGTGACTGTATCTATGGTTACTTTGGCTTTATTGTCATGTATCAGGGACAGCAAAGGACAAAAAGTGAGAGTGGGAGGAAGGTTTTAAGCTTACTTGAACTTCCAGTCAGAAACATTTCTAAGGACTAAACTGTTAAAGTATCTCTTGCGTTCTCTTGCGTTTGTTTCTTTAAGCACATTTCATGTTTATTGTGTATATACACATGACACGCTCATTAAAGCTGATTTATTATTGCTAATGCCAATGCACTTTCATTCATTATCTTCCGCTTAACCCTCTAAAAGAGTTGCGGGGGGGTTTCCCCACGCCTATCCAGGGTAGAACGTTTCAGGACAGATGAACGCTGGACAGATACAACCAAGACAGGGTTCCAACCTATCACTAGGCCACACACAAGCACACACTGTATAGGGCAATTTAGACCATTTTATTTACCTTGAATCCATGTTTTTGGACTGTGGAAACCGGAAAACCCGGAGGAAACCCATGTCGAAATGGGAACCCCACCCAGATTCAGTGATTTGAACCCCAGTGCTGACAGGTTAATCTGCTAACCATTAATAATAATAATAATAATAATTAATTTTATTTATAGGCTTCTTTCCAGGCTCTCAGGGACACTGTACATATAAAATCAGTTTTAAAAAAACATACAAACAAGCAGTGAAATAAAACAGGAACAAAGAAAAGAAAAACCAACACGGTCTAAGACACCGTGCCGCCCTCAATGAACTTTATATTCATCCTTTTTCTAATTAAGTATTGTAAACTTGCAAAGTATGCACAGAAATAGAGGAACTATAGTGTGTAATTGCAGAACAACAAAATGCATCTAAGTGGTATGTGGAACTGAAATAGTGTAAATGGACCATAAGTGTAAAAACAAGAAGGTGTACTTATATATATATATAATTGATTGAATCAGTTGCAAGTACACCTTTTACGACGCTTACCAGTGAAGGCAACACTTCATTTAAAATCCTGTATTCACCTCCTCATGTTTGCTCCTAGCTGATGCTCTAATGGTAGACCTCAAGCTGCTTTCTTAAACAATCAATAATACAAGCTTCTGTCTCTCTCACTTTGTTTCCATCTAGCTGTCTCTGCCTCTACTTTTTTCTGAACACAATAGTTCACAGAGAATTTCATCTCCCTCCTACGTAGTTTTCAGATTTGTTGCTTACTTCAAAAAAATAAATACACTTGGATTTGGAGGTACTTGGGTTTTATCCAACAACAGCATAGTGGTATTTAAAAAGAAAATATATATTTAACTTATTAGTATGGCGTATTAAGTAAACATTAAGTATACTTATATTAAGTATAGAAAGTATTAAGTAAAAAATTTTTGTGGCAGTAATTTATGCACAATAACTGGTGCACTTCCTGCTTTCATGCTAATCGATCTTAATAGCAGAACACACATGCTACCACATATATGTATCAAACCAAAACATCCAAATACCTCCTATGTTTCTCATCACAGAACAACAAATAGCAAACATTAATTACGATTGATTGTATATTCAAGATAAAAACCACGAAAGTTACATCCTTAAGTAAGGTGCCTGTGTAGCCTAAAATACAAGGTGGCTCATGAAAAAGCAGCCTGCCTCATATATCTAGGCATATGAGTATCCAGTATTTTCCCATTTTACAATTTTCCAATTAAAATGTTATTATTATTCATTTATTCATTCATTATCTTCCGCCTAATCCTCTACGAGGGTCTTTGCTGTGCTCATACAGGGAAGAATAGCTTGAGCGCTGGGCAGATACACCCAGGACAGGGCGCCAACTTATCACTGGGCACCCACTCACTCACACAGCTACACAGACAAACACACTATACAGGGCAATTTAGAACATTCAATTTACCTTAAATCCATGTTTTTGGACCGTGGGAGGAAACCGGAGAATCCGGAGGAAACCTACGCGGACATGGGGAAAACATGGAAACTCCACCCAGATCGAGGACAGGAGAACATGCTAACCATTAAGCCACCGTGCCGCCCTTAAAATGTAATTATTACAACATAATTATGAAAACTTTAAGAATTAATTGGTAATTTACACATTTTCCTTCACCTGTTTTATGTTCAATCATTTTTTTTTTTTTAGTACGTTATTACTTTTACAGTATCTCGCCTACCACCTCGTTCTACTTTGCATACCACAGTTTGAGAACCACTGACATAGACAGTTCATTTAATAAAAAAATAAAAAATAAAAAAAATCCCTTGCAGTTCTTCAAATCTGACGATTTAAACCAATAAACCTTACTAACAAAACTTCCAAAATCTCAATTATTTTCTTAACTCTTTCCAGCATATTGCAATCACTGCCTATGACTAGAAAAGTTTAAACTCACAGGCATGTTTAAAATACTCTTAAGACAGAGCCAGTGCCTTAGGCTAGCCACACAAAGTACCTAGTTGTTAATGATGAGTGTTTTAACACAGCTTTGTTTCAGCAGCTTACCCTTGTGATTCACTCTATAACACTGAATGGCAAGGTGTTGCTAACAATAAGAAGCAGTGTTCTGTATGCCAAGCAGCTCCTTTAGCAAACTGTCAGCAGTGATAAAAAGCTGACAATCCAAGTCAACGTCTAAAAGGTTGTAAAATAAACCTGTATTCATTCATTATCTTCTGCTTAATCCTATATTAGGGTTGTGGAAGCTTCTCCATGCTCATCCAAGAGAGAATGTTTTGGGCACTGGGCAGCTACACCTAGGAGAGGGCGCCAAGCTATCGCTGGGCACACACTCACTCACACATATTATATAAAATATATTAGAGCATACAATTTAACTTCAATCCATGTTTTTGGACTGTGGGAGGAAACCAACACGGCTATAGGGAGAACATGGAAAATGCACCCAGCTCGGTATTCGAACCTGGACATGTTCTGTTGGACTGAAAGTGTTGCAGTCCTGGATCATTCATTCATTATCTTCCGGTTATTCCTTTATGAGGGTCGCGGGGGGGTTCCCCATGCCCATCCAGGGGAGAACATCTCGGGCGGACAGGGCGCCAATCCATCGCTGGGTACACACTCACACACACAGCCACACACTTATACACACACTATACAGGGCAATTTAGAGCATTCAATTTACCTTGCATTCATGTTTTTGGGATGTGGGAGGAAACTGGAGAACCCGGAGGAAACCCATGCAGACATAAGGAGAACATGGAAACTCCACCCAGATTGGGATTCAAACCGGGAATTCCCAGTGCTGAGAGGCGAACGTGCTAACCACTAAGCCACCGTGCCGCCTTACTTGTTGATGTTTGTCTTATTTTTCGAAGGCCCCACGAGTGACAACTTTTAGGGATGTTCTTCTTCTGATCATTACAGTCACGTTTTTTTTTCTACATAATTTAATTTTAGGATTAATAACGTTTAAGAAAGATTATTAATGAGACTTTTTTTTAGCAATTACCATTCCACAGTTTGGGGGGTAGAAACACAATATTTATAAAGCCATTAAGAATATTGATTTTGTGTGGCATTATGACTACCAACATGAATTGAGTGTGGAAGAAAGTATGCCACCAGTCTGTCCTCAAGCGAGTTTATGAATGTAAAGAAGAAATAAAAAAAAACAGCTTTAAAAAACCTGGTTAGTTCATTAAAGAAGATAGAACAAGATCTTTTTTAAATAGCTTTCAATGTGTCCTTGATGTGCAATATTAGGAGCTATTACAGAAGACCTTATAAAACTGGAAGCTCAGAAAAAGAAAAAAAAGCAGGGATAGTAAAAAGAAATAAGTGAATGATAAGTCTTAGCAATTCCAAATGAATGGCAACACTGAATGGTACACAAAGGATGCAACAGCCATTCATGATGCGGTCCAGTGCTGCCATGGCGGTTATAATCCAAAAAAGTGAGCCACTAGCCAGACATCATTAAATTGGTTCTTTTAAAGAATAGAAAAACCTAAATTCTAGTATGAAACAAAAACTTAAAAAATGTAGTTTCTTCTTACCCCGTGTTGTTTTATTGTTGCTTGAGTCAGTAACCTTTACTTTGAGACAATGTACTGAAAAAGTGCTACAAATTAATAAAACTTGAACTGATTTGCTACTTAAGTAGAGTCTTTGTTTTCGAGCTGTTCTTCTTTACCATTTTATTTTTAAATAAAGTGCATATTGTAGCTACAGAATCACTTTGGATGCTGGAACATTGCTCATTGGCAATTAGAAATAATTGACACCAGACTAAAATGTGACTCTTACACTCATTATAAAGTTTATGCTGACTGTTTGTTTTGCCAGCACAAGAACCTTGTCATAAAATATCAATTAGTAATAGTGGTTAAAACATCCTATAATATTATATTAAACCTATGTCTAAAATGTAAAAAGCAAACCAAGCAACATATCAGATAAGAGACTTCTATTGGACATAATGGATTTGCAGTTATGTAGCTTTGTTCCTACAAAAATAATTAAATACATTAAGAGTTTTGATCTTTACTAAACTAATAAAAAAATTGGTGGCTTAGAGGTTAACATGATCACCTCTCAGCGCTGGGGATTCCTGATTCGAATCCCAATCATGGTGGAGTTTCTATGTTCTCCCTGTGTCCGTGTGGGTTTCCTCCGGGTTCTCCAGTTTGCTCTCACAGTACAAAAACATGGACTCAATGTAAATTGAATACTCTAAATTGCACCATATAGTGTGTGTTTCTGAGTGTGGCTGTATGAGTGAGTGTGCCCAATGCTGGATCAATGCCATATACTAAGTGTATCTTCCCAGTGCCCACGATTAAGAAAAGGACAGAATGAATATTTAAAAAAATCTATACATTGGTGTTGGTGCTGCCGGGATCCCCAATGAGCCTTGGTCCTCACAAGATTTCTTTGTTAAAAACCAAAATCAGAGAGTTTTTTTCTTTCCAGATTTTTTCTTTTTTGCTTTCCGCGAGTTTAGGCTCAGAACATTTTAAAGCTTCTTTAAGAAAATATACTTTTGCTATATGCTATAAAATCAAATAATCTTGATTTTAAAACATGATTGTGTTGTTCGTATTCTCCACCAGATTGTTATTGTAGGTTTAAAACGGTGGCTGATACCTGCATGTAGCTGTGGCACCACTTTATGATAAGTGCACTTGGAGAAGAAGTCAGCTTTATCAGTTTTCTAAATTTTAGTGCTTTCATGCAGAGGTTATATAGTAAAATGGTAGGAATTGTGCATGAGAAGATGGGGTGTGAATGAGAACACACCCTGTTTCTCAGATTTTCAGAAGGCATGTGGAAAACAGACAAGAATACAAGATAACTGTCAGCTACTTACTTATCTATAATAAAATGGTTTTAGCAAAACTGAGTGACCTTCTCACACCAAGCCCTCGGTATGGCCCCAACAATACACAAAACTGCTGGACACAAAACACTGGTGGAAAATAAGGAGAAAACACGACATAAATAAAATACAACGTGGGAAGGCAATATGAGGTCTGTTCAGACCTGATTACCTGATAACTGTTTAAATTATATTTTGCTTACAAGTGATTAGATTTAAAAAAAAATGCTGTCAGATCTGACATCAGTAATGCATGTTGGGTTATTAACTTTAATCTAATCTTTTTTATCCACCAGATACACAAATAAAACAGATGCCATTTTTATTTGCAAAGAACAAATGCTTGTTTTGAACTTGTGTGAGATTTCAAATGAAGTAGAAACAAGGCAAACATATGCTCAATAAATGTAAAATATCCTGCTATGCTAAGCCTGCAGTTTAAATTTAAATACACTTTGTTGAAACACATAAGGGGGCACGGTGGCTTAATGGTTAGCACGTTCACCTCTCAGCACTGGGGATTCCCGTTTCGAGTCCCGATCTGAGTGGAGTTTCCAAGTTCTCCGTGTCCATGTGGGTTTCCTCCAGGTTCTCTGGTTTCCTCCCACAGTCCAAAAGCATGGATTGCACGTAAATTAAATGTTCTAAATTGCCCTGTATAGTGTGTGTGTTTGTGGGTGAGTGTGTGCTCAGAGATAGATTGGCACCCTGTCCAGGGTGTATCTGCCCAGCGCCCAAGATGCTCTCCCCTGGATGGACATGGGGAACTCCACTGCGACCCTAGTAGACGAATAAGTGGAAGATAATGGATGGATGGATGGATGGATGGATGGATGGATGGATGGAATACATGAAGTTAAATAAAATGTCTGTGAATGTCGTGAAGGCTTTAATTTAAGTCAAACAAAGTAATGAATGCAGTGCAGTCATCCTTATATGACTTAATTAAAAAAGGTCAACATGTAAATTCAATAAAATAATTTTAATTCTATCTAGTCTGCTTTTAAAGCTTACAAACTTAGCCTGCAATACTTGAAGAGACCGAACTAAACTGCTAATGCTTCATGCAGGGTAAGGCAAGACACCCACAAGGCAAGAGTGTGCGGACTCTCTGGAGCATATGTAAAACTGAATAGAAATGTAGTTTGAAAGAGTCAAGTTCAGAGCAGAACCAGACATAGAAACCAGAACGTGCTTTTTGGTGAATTGATGGATTGCCTCTTTGAACAGACGACAGAGGTAGAACTTTACCTCCTTTATTGTAGAGCGGGCCCAAGATGTGGTGACTAACAATACCATAAGAGAGAATTACTGGTCTCAGAACCAATTGCACCAATAGGGGGTCATGGGCAGAAACTGGGGATCATATAAAAAATATGGGCTAAGGGCCGGGGATACTGAAGTAATAATTTAATGCAACAGCATTGACGATAATAGAGAAAAGGATGAGGCATTTAATTTATGCTTACCCAGGCAAACAGCTTCCCAGTCTCGACCACCTACTTAAAGGGGAACTTTCCAGGCCCAACCAAGGGACTATCCTTTCTGGCTGCAGGTCCCACTGTGAGCATATGCAGGGCAATCGAGGAGTTGTCCATTTCTGCCATAGGTGGCTCTCAAACCGAGATGATTTAAGATAACGAAAGGTCACTGTTGTAATGTTTTTGTAAAACATTATGTGGAGATATCCAAGTAGTATGCACAAGAAGCAAGAATATGTTCACTGAGGTTGCTGGGAGCACGGCTCTCCTTGTATACTGTTGCCAGAAAAAGTATGTGAGCCCTTTGGGATTACTTGAAATTACTACATAAATTACTCATTTAATGTGTTCTGATCTTAATCTTAGTCACAACAATAGACAAACACAGACTGCTTAAACTAATACCACACAGAAAATTATAAGTTTGGATGGTTTTATTTAGAGTTGAGCTCTGCCCGAGCTGCCCTTTGTCGTTGATTATGTTCATAACTTACATGGAAAGGATTTTTAGATGCAGCCAAGTGGCAAAATGTTTTCATTATGGGATCAATTGCCTGCTGTTTACAGATGATGAGGTCCTGTTGGTTACATTGGGACATGATCTCCAGCTCTTACTGTACTAGTTTGCAGCCGAGTGTGAAGCTGCTTGGATAAGAATCTATGATTATGATCCTCTGTCGGAAACGTGTGAAAACCTTTCACCAAGTGGAGCAGTTTAAAGACCTTGGGATCTTGTTCACAAGTAAGGGAAAGTTATTGGAGATGGTCGACAGATTTATCGGTCCAATGTGTAGTGAAGGAAGAGCTGAGCCAGAATGCAAAGCTATCATTTTACTGGTCAATCTACGTTGCTACCCTCAACTATGGTCACAAAATTTTGGTAGTGTCCGAATGTTTAGGATGGTGAATACAAGTGCTCAAAATGAATTTTGTTTTGCCGATCGACTGGGCTTTCCCTTAAGGGTTCTGTAATTCAGAAAGGGCTCGAAGTACAGCCACTGCTCATCTACGTCAAAAGGAGCTAGCTGAGATGGTTCAGGTATCTTGTCTGGCTGCTTCCTTAATGCCTTCATGTTTAAACGGGAGAGTTGGCCTAGGAACGCCTCGTGTGCCTCCTGAAGAGCTGGAAATGGTAGCCGGGGATAGGGATCTCTACGTTTCTTTGCTTAGGTTACTTGACCCGAACCTGGATAAGCGGTGGATAATGGATGGAGGATTGGATAGATGAAAATTCTACATCAATAAAAGATTAAAGCCATTGTCATATTACTTAAGTTATTGTTTGCTAATTTTTGAGTGGAATTCATGAGCAGGTCAGTTTCCTTTGCTAAAATGCGTTGGATATGTCCAGGTAGCTGCACCACAATTAATGCAATCCACCAAATTCAGACTGTACCTGGCTTTTAACATGAATGGCAAGTAACATGTTTATTGCTAAAATATGTGTAAACCTGTCAATTACTTTCACTCTGTCCAGAGTGTATTTTCCCACAGCTCCTAGGCTGAGTCTTCTTTGATCAGATGAAGTGTTTATTGTAGATAAATTAATGAATAAATTATATTCTGCTCTCAGCTATG
This sequence comes from Xyliphius kryptos, assembly GCA_025769995.1. NCBI lineage: Eukaryota > Metazoa > Chordata > Actinopteri > Siluriformes > Aspredinidae > Xyliphius > Xyliphius kryptos. The sequence continues at coordinate 8,207 of JAOUQT010105185.1, read as the reverse complement.
GCAGCAAACAATAATCTGCTTATAGTCTATGACGTGCCATGATTAAATATCATGGTAAGATGTTGTACAATTGTTGTAAAATAAGCTTTTATATTGAACACCACAGTTTGTATCACAGACAGTGGCATTCTTTTAGTGCATACTGTTATTCATAATCCTCTGAATACAATGAAATATTTAGATAAAATATGAAGTATTAAAAATTTCAACATAGTGGAATCTGACTTGAATCTTTCATCTTGCAAAGTTGAACAGGGAAAATGTATTTTGATGATGAGGAAGAGGGTCCTGCAATGGCAAAGTATAAAGTATAGTTTGGTTAGCTAATAAAAGGCAGTATGGTAAATAATTTACACTCAGTTGCAGTTCTGCTCAACTACAAGGTCATTTTGGAAAAGTAACATATACGTTTAATATATGTGCTGGATATAGAGATGGATTTTTGGATGCAGTTTAGCTTATAAACACACAAGGTTATCATAAAAAATTGGCCTTGTCTTTTTTAAATATATTTTTTCACATTTCCTTAAATATACCAAAACAATGAAATCCAACTATCACTGAATTCCTTATTTCAACCCAAGATATTTTTAAGCATTCTAGCAATAAACAGTATATTTAATATATTTTATTTAAAAAATGCACTACTTCTCATAGAAATTTTAAAAGAATTACTAATGCTTTGGTATTTACATGTTTATTAAATTCAATTAATTAATTTTGTTTGATTAAAACAGCACTAAAATTATGCCTTCTTATATTCATCTTGGGTGGCACAGTGGCTTCGTTCGCCAGTGCTGGCGATTCCCAGTGCGAATCCCAATCTAGTTGTAGTTTCCATGTTCTCCCCGTGTCCGCGTTGGTTGCCTCCCACAGTCCAAAAAAATGAATTACAGGTAAAATTAACACTTTAGATTGACCCGTATAGTGTGTGTGTTTGTGTGTGTGGATGTGTGAGCGAGTGTGTGCCCAGGAATGGATTGGCGCCCTGTCCTGGGAATATCTGCCAACGCCTGGGATGTTCTCCCCGGGATGTGCATGGGGAACCTCACTGCAACCCTATTAGAGGAATAAGCGGAGGATAATGGATGAATGGGTGGATGTCTTAATCATAGTGCTTAGGATCCATCATCCCAATTTGGGCTTTTACAGGTTGTCCAGTTTACTCCCACAGTATAAAGCCATTGATTTACATTAAATTGACTGCTTTAAATTGCCTTATGTATTGTTTGTGTGTCTGTAATGTACCCTGTCCAGGGTGTCTCTACCTAGTTCCTTAATCGTTCTCCCCTGAATGAGCATGGTAAACCCTCCGACCCTACTGTCTGAACAATAGGATTTCTAAAAATAATAATTATCATTATATTTGAATTTAATTAATTTGCTTATTTTTAAATTCATAGTTATGGTAAGCAACAAGTGCTGATAATATAGAAATGACACATTATATATTTAATGTCGTTCATATAACAATCTGGTGGATGGAGCCCTAGCCCAAAAAAGCATAGCGCGGGCGGATTTTCAATCTTGCCCGTGCCCTGCAGGGGGGTGTTCCAATGGTTTAGGACCCCCTGACGACACTTAAAAGAAGCTTATTCAGAATTTGATGGCGAGCTGATGTACAGGTGCGAGGCCACACGAAGCGAATTGTGAACTACAGATGAAACACATCCTTTGTTTTATATGCATGCTGGGGGAGGTGGGGCCGTCTGCCAGCATTAGATGCATGTTCTTGTCAGTCAAGGCAGACTTGGTGCAATTGGTGCACTAACCTAGTGATAAAAGCCCAAAAAAAACAAATTTAACCAAACTAAAAACTAAACATTATAAAAGAAGGACCACTTAAAAAGAAAAGGCAGTCATGATGGAACTGAAGGTTTAAAACAGAAAGTGGACAATTAGCATCAACATTACATTTACATTTAGTCATTTAACAGATGCCTTTATCCAAATCAACTTACAAATGAGAGAACATGGATAAATTAATTGATTAATTGAATATAATTAGTAGTAGATGTGGTGGCGGTATATCCATTCATTCATTATCTTCTTCTTATTTATCTACTAGGGTCATGGTGGGGTTCCCCATGCCCATCCATGGGAGAACATCTCGGATGCTGGGCACAGGACACCAATCTATCACTGGGCACACATTCACTCACACACACAGACTAAAGGGGCAATTTGGAGCAACCAATTTAATTTGAATCCATGTATTTGGTCCGTGGGAGGAAACCAGAAAACCACACTGGTACGGAAACCAAGAGGAAACCCACGCTGATATGTGGAGAACATGGAAACTCCACCGAGATTGGGATTTAAATCAAGGATCCCCAGTGCTAACAATTAAGCCACTATGTAGCCCCTGGTGGTGGTAATAATAATAATAATAATAATAATAATAATAATAATAATAATAATAATAATAATAATAATAATAATTAGAAGAAGAAGAAGAAGAAGAAGAAGAAGAATTAAAAAACATATTTAATAAAGAAGCCCAGTGATAGATTGACGCCCTGTCCTGGATGTATTTGCCCAGAACCCAAAACGTTGTTCCCTGGATGGGCATGGGGAACCCCACGGTGACCCTAGTAAAGGATTAAGCGGAACATAATAAATAAATGAATGAATAAAGAAGTATTAAAATGCTTGAAAAACTTAAATAGAATACAGAATGATGTTGAATCAACTTCTAATTGATGGATAGGAGTCAAAAATGTCACTTCTATACCTGGGACAAGAGGTTTCTTTTCTGAAAGATATGCATGTCTGTAATTTAACCCCAGTTTCTTTGCTATTGATATGCTCCCTTGATGCATACTGTGTGAGGCTAAAGGGAATTTAGATTGTGAAGGTAATTTAAATTTGGTCCCAGAACTGCAGACTGATTACGAGAAATGATTAACTGACACAAATGGAAAAGTGCATTACTAATACCTGTGCTTAAAAGCAATATTCTTATTCTATAGTATATATATATAATCTGAACAAAGGGTGTCTATTCTAAAGACACTAGAATATAAATCACGTTTTCAGTTATTCCAGTTTTTTTATTTAGTACATAACTCCTCATGTGTTCATTTATAGATTTGATGCCTTAAGTGAGAATCTACAGAAAATACAGAAAACACATATATAACACCATATTTGGGCATATATTCTTAAATAACCCCCCTTCCCACATATGCAGACAGTCACAAAAAGATTCATTCCCTGCAATTACAGTTTTAAGTTTTTCGAGTTACTGTCTATACCAGATTTGTATTAGGGTTGACAATTTTTGCTCATTCCTCTTTTCAAACCAGCTCAAACTCAGTCAGCTCAGTGAACAGCAATTTTGAGTCTTGCCACATATTCTTAATAAGATTTATGTCTGGACTTTGGTTTCGCTATTCTAACAAATGAATCTTTATCTTTGGTGGTTTTGTCCTGCTGGTAGGCAAACCTTTAAACAAGTCTTAAGTCTTTTACAAACCTTTACACTTTTTTTCCAGAATTGCCCTTTATTAGGTCTATCTAACCTCTGCAATAAATCGTCATGTTGATTCCTGCTAAAGATGCTACCACCATGTTACCACCATGTTTCACAGGCCTCTTTGCTGCTTTTTTAATTTGTGCTCTCCTTGTCTGGGCTTTTATGTTTTAGATAGACGGTCATGTTTCATTAGGCATGTTGTTGTGTCATACTGCTCTTTTTAAAACCTTTATCGCTCAGACCTAGCCATTCTTTAAACATTTTCACAACTTTATCTTTAACAAGTCAGTTGTGTTTCTTGGTTTTTATGATGCTATCAGTAATGTTCTCTAATGTTCTATGTTTTATGAGGCCTTCGCAGAACAGCTGTAAATATACTAAGAATAAATTACATATGGGTGGATTAATTCGGTGACTACTGAGGACAATTGGTCACACTAGGGTTTAAGAGTACATGGTGCTAAATATAAATGGAGGCCACAATTAACAGATATTTATTCATTCATTCATTCATTCATTCATTCATTCATTCATTCATTCATTCATTATCTTCCGCTTAATCCTCTATGAGGGTCGCAAAGGGGTTAATCATGCCAATCCAGGGGAGAATGCCTGAGGCGTTGGGTAAATACACCAAGGATAGGGCACCAATTCCTCGCTGGGAACAATCTCACTCACATACACAGACTATAGAGGTAATTTAGAGCAACCATTAACCTTGAATCCACGTTTTTTTTGCAGGTGGGAGGAAACCGGACAACTAAGCCACCATGCCGCCACATTTTTAAATATTAATTTATTAACAGTGATGTATCGTTTTCCTATATGGTAATCACAGCACTAAACAAACTATTTTTTTTTATTTGATTAATATTTTTTAACACCATGATGGTCCTTTAATTTAATGTGAATGGGTTAATATGTCACTGCACCAAAAAATAAAAGAAATTATGTTGCTAGCATGCAAATACATACATTGTGTGTTTAGGTTAGTATTGTTTATCCAATGGAGTCTATAATGATTGATTATTTTTTAAAACAAATAATTAAAATAGTATTTTTTTTATGTAACCAAAGGCTTTTAAAGTAGCTATAAACATTTTGAGTCCAGTCTTTAAAGCTAAACCTTTGCATTTTTAACATGGGCCACATTTTCCTATTGCTTCTGGTCCATTTTCAAAGACTAAAATCAATTAAAATAGATTGAGTATTGAGTTGGAATGCAAAATCCAGCAACTGCAAAGTGACTAGTCTGTAATCTTTTAAAGCAAGCATCCATGTCAGAATAAGCATCACGCTGTTCTTTTGCTTTGACAGCTCATGGTGTTATTTCAAGTGACTAATATGGTGCGAATCTTTGCAGTCATAGACCTATATAGGCTAATAAGAAAAAAAATAATATCTGGGTGACATGGTGATGTAATATTAACAAGTCGGACCCTCAGTACTGGGGAGCCAGGCTTGAGTCCTGATTTAGGTGGAGTTTCCATGGTTTTTGCCGGTTCTACAACTTCCTCCCAAAGGCCAAAAACATGGATTCAAGGTAAATGGGATGCTGTAAATGTCCCCTAAATTGTTCCTATGGAGTGCATTAAAATATATACGGTGACATTGTGGTTAACACGTCTGCTTCTCAGTGCTAGCGATCCAGGTTAGAATCTGATCTGGGTGAAGTGTTCATGTTCTTCCTGCATCCATGTGGATTTTTTTCTACGGTTCATTGATTTCTTCACGGTGGCTTAGTACTTAGCATGTTTGCCTCTCAGCATTTGGAATTCCCAGTTCGAATCCCGAGCTAGGTGGAGTTTCCATGTTCTTCTCGTGTCCCTGTGGTTTTTTTCCAGGTTTACAGTGATATGCAAAAGTTTGGGCATCCCTGATAATTTTCATGATTTTCCTTTATAAATCATTAGTTGTTCAAATCAGCTGTTTCAGTTACAGTAACTATATCATATAGCCAACAAACAGTGAAATGTGAGTAAAATGAAGTTTATAGGATTTACAGAAAGTGTTCATTAATTATTCAAATAAAATTAGGCAGTTGCCTAAATGTGGGTACCCCAATAGAAAAATCACATCAATAATTAGTAGATCCTCCTTTTGCAGAAATAAAAGGCTTTAAATTCTTTATATAGCTTTAATGAGAGTCTGAATTTTGAATGAAGGTATTTTGGACCATTCTTCTTTATGAAACATGTCCAGTTCAGTCATATTTGTTGGTTTTTTACCAAATTTTACTGTGGGTAGCCAGTGTTTGTCTTGGAATGCTGAGTTTTTTTTCCCCCGCCATGCAAACCACCCCTTGTTATATCCAAATAACTACATTTTATTTTTATCAGTCCACAACACCCTATTCCAAAATTAAGCTGGCTTGTCCAAATGTACAGGTGTTTGGAGCTGGTCTGGTCATTGAATTAAATCCCCCTGTTGGTCAAGGGTCAATGAGCTTAAACAAATTGTGTGTTCCAATAATGAGTGCTAAAGGTATTCAAATTAATAAAATGACAAGGGTCCTCAAATTATTGCACCTGCCTAATTTACTTTGAATAATTATTGCACACTTTCTGTAAATCCTGTAAACTTCATTTAACTTCTCAAATATGACTTTGTTCATCAGCGTGTCAGTTCGTCAGGATATATTTAACTGAAATTGCTGATCTAAACAACCAATGATTTATAAAGAAAAATCATGAACATTATCATGGGTGCCTAAACATTTGAATTGAACTATATCATTATCACACTAAATGGCATGGAAAATAGCAACAGAGCTGAACTGTAATGGCATGACCTAACACCAATCTGGTCTGCAATACAAAGAAAAACATGTATAACACAGAAGAGCAAGTTCTTAATGAAAAGCTGTGTATTTAGAATATATTATAAATTCAATTCAATTGCAATTTATTGGGTTCATTACAATGTTTTGCGGTAACAAATGACATGAAAATAGCACAATATTCTCTATTAAAATAAAATTATTTTTTTCATTAACATGTTAAGTAACTGCAAGTACAATTACATATGTTTTCACAATGTATTTATTTGTATTTCACTGGGTTTTTTTTTATGTCTCTTAAAAAACTGTGTTGTTCATGTACATTTATTGAATGCATAAACCCTAGGATTGCTGCTAAATTTTGTTGCACACTGTTTAAATAACAATAAAGACTTCTTATTCTTCTTCTTAAATTAAACTAATCAAGGTGAGCATCAATCTATTGACATAATTTCTTTCAGATTTATGTTTTCTAATATTTTAATAATTTATAATTGACTATTTAAAAAGAACATAGCTAGTTCTGTTTCATAGCGGATTTATGGTGTTCGGAGCCTGAATCCTTAAAGAACAAGCTAAAGCGACAGTGACAAGGAAAAACTTTTTTTTGCTATTGATTTTTAAAAATCCAAGGCCCAATGTAGGGCTCATTCTCCTTGAGTAGCCAGACAAAGAAAGGAAAAAAAGAAAGGAAGAAAGATATACAAAATATTATCTCTATAATAAAATTAATTGTATTGTCTAAAATTACTAATAGCATTTTGCAGAATTAATCAGAAGAACAGAGGAAAAAATTTCCACCATATGATGTTATCACAAACTGTATATTAAATACCTGGCTCAAGGGCTCTCATATTGCTCTTATTTTTAACTTTGAAGTGAGCATATTTAGTTTTTCGTGTAAAAATCCTGTTAATGACTAATTTTTAAATGGCAAAATCGTATTCAGTGCAAATAAATTTTGCAAGTTATCCTAGACAGGCAGCTAAAACCTTTTAGAGTATGTGACTAAATAGGGAATTACTCACTTGTTATTTATAAATTGTGCATACAATTAACCCAGCACATGTTAAAGACTATGTCACCACTGATTAGAATCATTTTAAGTAGTAGCAATATTGTCTGAAGGAAGAATGATAAAAATGCAGATCATAAGCAAAGTAAGTTGCCAATTAAAAGTCAGGTCACAAATATGATAGCCAGGGTGAATTGAGTCAGTTTGATATGCCTGGGCATGTCTGCTTCAGTGAAGCATGGGCATACTTCATTACAGCGACAGATTAGAGCTCATTTGAGAGTGAGATGGAAAAGAGCATAGCAGATGTGGGAGTACAACAATGTTAGTATGTGTGTTTTTGAGGGGTGTGTTTTGTTTTTATATTTCCCAGTGGAAAAATATCAGGACATTTTAAACCCTCTGATATTCTAAAGAATCATTTCCTTAATTTTCTTTTCCAAATGTGAGAAAACTGAGAGATAAGTTATATAAAACAGTATATGATACGATGCCAACTGAATTTAATCTTTTGGGGAAAAGCCTCTAAGTGAAATTACTAATTAATCTTTACATTTACCAGCTATGTGATCATAAACCATTATGGTGAAACCAGTCATTTTCCATAATGAAAATTCTCAAAAACACATTTCGCATAATGTATGCTATAATCCAGTGGCAGTCTGTCAGGGCCTTCAGGGATTTCTCTGAAGGCCTTCAAATATCGAAATTACAGACTAATGTTTATACAATTTTGTACATGAATGCTTGCTAAATAATTCCAAATTGGGGCGACACGGTGGCTTAGGGGTTAGCACATTCGCCTCTTAGCACTAGGGATTCCCGGTTTGAATCCCTATCTGGGTGGAGTTTGCATGTTCTCCCCATGTCTGCGTTGGTTTCGTCCGGGTTCTCCGGTTTCCTCCCACATTTTAAAACATGAAAGTAAATTCATT
>JAOUQT010105098.1:0-19587 GCA_025769995.1 Xyliphius kryptos | reverse complement strand
ACCTCCATGGGATAATAATTTTGATTTACATTTTGTTCATTTTTATGTTATTTTGTTCTCAACGCATTCCACTATCTGCTACATAAAGATTTTTAACTGAAATATTTTATTCTTTGAGATCTAGGATGTGTTATTTTTGTGTTCCCTTTATTTTTTTGAGCAGTGTATATCTATCTATCTACTTTTGAGCAAGGCACCTAACCTCAGTTGCTCACTTGTTGCTGAGTACAGGGTTGCCCACCGCTCCGGGCACATGTAGTGTTTGTGTAGGTGTGTGGGTTAAATGTAGAGGACTTCCTCTGTGTGTAATCACAGTAAGAGTATAGACCACTATAATTTTTATCTCACTGGCCAAAAGCCGTTTAAACATTGTGTGTATGAATATATGTCTAATTAGGGTGTGGTTGCTCAATGGTTAGGGTGTTGGACTATCAATCTAAAGATTGTATCATGACTGACCAACCCTCAAGTGCCTTTGGGTAAAAGGGTCTGCTAAAACAACAAATGTCATGAGTTATGTTTAGGTACGTGAAAAACACAGTGTGACTTTTGTTGCAGGCACTTTAGTGCATCTCCAACCTAAGATGACTGACTGTAGTGTGTAAAATGTGCTGTAAGGCCTGTTTGCAAGCAATCAATCCACAAGTCCACTGGATAATAACAAACTCAAGGAACAATAAACCCAATATATTTTATATTTTTATTTTTAAGTCTGCATTCCAAAGACATTACATTACCGTTTGTTTTTTACTGGAGTGCAACTGACATAATCCTAGCATACATTCCCTGACAAAATTCTTGTCGCATAAGGATATAGGAACTTAAAATGGCATATAACTTTATTTGTAATCAATCCCTACAATATATGGTTCACTTTGTCAAGGGCTTTCAAATTAATAACTGGTGCAAAATGAACCTGTCAAAGTTTCCTGATCTCCACAGCTTCGTTAAAGCCCATGACATCTGTTTTTCCACAGATAAAAGCCTTTTCTTGTCTTTAAATGATTCAAGCAATCAGATTAAAGCGTCACCTGAAACAAATAACGTAATTAACACATTCCCAACTGTGTATAAGAAGAACCCCAGCATACCAGACTTTCATGTGTGAAAGTGCAACCTGACCTCTGACAACATACCAAAGATTTAACCACCGACCAAAGTGCTGATCATAAAGTCCATTAAGTCCTCAGAAGACTGCTGAGGTGGCAGACATCTTTAGGGAGAGTGGTAGCTCAGTGGTTGGGGTGCTATACTATCAATTAGAAGGTTGTGGGTTCAATCCCAGGACCAGTGAAATGACCAAAGTGATAAAATGACTAATAGGTGCTGAGATACCAGCATTGAACAAAAGATTACAAAAAATCATGTTGCATTTGCCAAAGTTTGCAGAAAGGATGGACAATCGCAAAGTGGCATAAGATTAACTTTTCTGATGAATCATCCATTGCATTGCATCCCAATCACCGCAAATACTGCAGAAGACTACTTGGATCCTAAATTCACCCAGTAAACCGTCAAGTTTGGTGGAGAAAAACTGGGGTTTGGGGTTTGGGGTTACACTCAGTATGGGTGGTCTAAGAGCATGGTAGAGTGGATGGCAACATCACCAGCCTAAATGATCAAGATGTTCTTGCTGCCCATTATTGTCCAAACCACAATAGAGTGCAATTTCTTCAGCAGGATACTTCAGCCTCAATGTCAATGTTCCTGAAAGCAAAGGCGATCAGTATGCTCCAGGATGGGCCAGCCCAGTCACCTGACATAAGCATGTTTGGAGTAAGATGAAGGAGGAGGCATGGAAGAAAAAAACAAAAAGTTCTTGATGAACTCTGGGAATCCATCAATAAGACAATACGAGTCATTGCCAAGACGTATGGATGCAGTCCTCCAAGATCGTAAAATTAATACATGATGTCAGTAATCTTTCCCAAGGCACCATGAATTTATGTTCTGATGTTATTGCAGCATGTTGGTATATTCAAAGTAAATTATGTGTATAATTTTAACGTTAATTTTGTTTATGACAAGACTTTTGTTCAAGCAAAATCTGACCTTTCTGTCCTAATTAAATGATTAAAATGAATAAATGATACAAACTTTTCTTGTGGCATTATAAGCATAAGCCAGAGGGCTTGCCTTGCATATAACCTATTTCTGTTATTTGTTCTTCCTAAAATTTGTATACATGACAAGACTTTTGTGAGGGACTGTAGACTGGATGTAGTCATTTCCTTCAATCGCAAGTCTATCTTGTAGGAATATTATGCATTGACTCTTAAACACAGTATTGCACAGTCGCACAGTGTACTTCTGTTCTCTCTCACAATCTGACATCTAACAATTATACAAGACTATGTAAATCTAGTGTGACTGATGTTAATGCACTAAAAAATAAAAAAAAATTATTAAAGAACTCAAATAGAAATACTACAATTTAATTATTTATGTGAATACTTATCCTGCCTTGAAAATGACATTAAATAACCAATCAGAGCACCAACCATTACTCAAAGTTTTAAATTAATTTATTCGTTCATTCATTATCTTCAACTTAATCACCTACGAGGGTCACGGGGGCTTCCCCATGCCCATCCAGGGGAGAGCAGCTCGGGTGCTGGGCAGATACACCCAGGACAGGGCACCAACCTATCGCTGGACACACTCACTCACACAGCCACACACACGATCCAGGGCAATTTAGAGCCTTCAGTTTACGCTGAAGCCATGTTTTTTAATTGGGGGAGGAAACGGGAGAACCCGGAGGAAACCCACGCTGAATCCTGAGTGCTGAGAGGCCAACGTCCTAACCACTAAGCCACCGTGGCACCCAAGTTTTAAATTAAAGTAGAAAAATTAAATGCATGATTAGTCTTCATAAGTTTGAACATGCAGAACAGTGCCAGATGTAGGCTACTAGTGACCTCTCCCACCGAATTAGCTATACTTCATATAGCCTACTGTATGTATTTATGAGAAGGTACTGTATATATGTATCATATATTTTTGACACTGGCAAACGTAGTTTGGTACATGAGTAAAAGAGTTGTGACTCACGGACCCAGTATCACCCTAAACAAATATAAATATAGCAGCAATAGGACTACACGAAATTTAAAACTGATAAAGCATAAATTATAAAGATAAAAAAAAAAAACTAGCAGCTCCAGTTTAATATACATATGTGGAAAAACCTGCAGCATATTAAGTGATAAATGGACCAGTGATAAAATGTGTCGTAGTGTGAAGTGTTCATGAGGAGTGTATGTTATGTTGGGTTTGAAAATTAATGCTTCCAGTATGAAGTTGTTTCTCAGTGTGGTTGTTCTGCACTTAATACTTCGCAGCCTCCTGCCTTAAGGGTGAGTGGGGTCCTTCATGATGCAGGAGGCCCTTTTCTTGCATCGGGAGATGTAGATGTCTGTGGTGGTGGGAAGGCTGACTCCAACAATTCTCTGTGCAGCCTTCACCACCCTCTGCAGAGCTTTCCTGTCTGCAACAGATCAGCTTCCATGCCACAAGTTGGTGCTGGAGCACCGGAGGCTCTCCACACACATCTGCAGAAGGAGATGAGGACTGCGCTCACGAGTCTGGCTTTCCTCAGTCGTTTGAGGAAGTAGAGCTGCTTATGTGCCTTCCTGACTGAACTGGAAGTGTTGTTGCTCCAGGTGAGGTTGTTACTCAGGTGCAAACCAAAGTACCTGAAGCTGGAGACCCCTTCCATCACAGATTCTTCGACATCCAGGGGGAAGTGGGCTTGTGTGCCCTCCCTGAAGTCCACAATCATCTCCTTCATTTACTTTACTTTGATGCAGAGGATGTTTTATTTTCTGTACCAACCCACCAAGTGTTCAACCTCTATGTAGATGGACTTATCACTATCTGTGATGCTTCCAACCACTGCCGTGTTGTTCACAAACTGATACCTGGGATAGGTAGGTGGGAAGTCCCCTGAGGGGAGCTGGCAATGAGGGATATAGAGGAGGAGGTGCTGTGAAACTTTAGACTGTGGCCGGTTGGTCAGGAAGTCCAGGACCCAGTTGCAGAGGGAGCTTAGTCTGAAAAGTAAGAGTTTATTAGTCAGGGTCTGCGGGATCATGGTGTTGAAGGCGGATATAAAGTCTTCAAAGAACATACAGACAAAGGAATCCTTCTGCTCCAGGTGGGTAAGGGCACTGTGGACTACAGAGGAAGTGGCATCCTCTGTTCACCAGGCCTTCCTATAGGCATACTGATGTGGGTCCACAGTGCCATCGATGGCGCCATGATGTGAGTCATTACACAGTCTTTTTGAAGACTTTTTGAATAGCCTGTTGAATTATAGGCTTTTCAAATTTAAGTTTTATTCCACACTCATCTGAATTATTATAAGGTTCAGCCACATACTTTAGAAGTCTCTTTTATTAAACTTAGTAGTAATAATAAAAAGCAAATAGAGATTAAGATTAAGCAATGTCATTTTATGTCGGTATAAGGAACATTTTCTTTTGACTGTAATATTGTGGTTTTATAGATTTTTCAAGTAATTGAGTTCAGCCGAAGTCTTGTGTAAGATCCAGTTTGGTCTATATAATGATGAACGAAGTGATAAGGTCAATACTATTGTCCAGGAAAAGTTGAGCATCAGACAAACCACAGATGAAAGTTCTAAAGAAAAACAAGTAAAATGTTTGCAAGATTCTTTACAATACAGTAGAAGACTCACCACTGACCTCAGCAGCATAACTTAAAGAGGACAGCCTTAAGGAAACTTTGCTATAGATTTCTAGTTCAAGTTAAAATTCAAGCCGTTATCATCTGATTTTTTTTTTTTAGAAGTGCATTACAATAATGAAGGTATATAAAAGTATAAATTAATTGCTCTGCATTTTAAATAAGTGTGCTTGTGCATAAATATATGTAAGCTTGGTGTACATGTAGCAAAACTGAACATATAAAACTATATAGTCAGAGATCTAAATAAATTAAGGGGTTGATACTGGTCTATAGTCACGAAATTTGTACTTGTACAAAAAAAAAAAAAAAAAGTTTGTGTTACAAACTCAAATTTATGGTGTGAATGAGCACAAAGTCACCAAAACATTTTTATAAAGACAATAGTCTAGTATGAAAAATTGTTTTAATTTATTTGATTTAATTTTATTTTTGTTACCTTACAGTTACATTGCAGGCTAAAATGAATTTGAACAAAGTCCTTTAGATTTTATGTGATATCTTGGAACTGTTGGTATGCTTTACATTTGATCAGTTTTTGTTAAATCTGCTGCAGGTTCGACATAATTGTCAGTTGCTCTGGTGGTGGCAGCCATGTACTATTTCTTTTCGTCCTTTAAAAAAGGCAGATGTCAAGACAAATGCTTCTTTCATGTGATGGAATAAGATCAATCAATCAAACTGCCAGTGATTCAAATACAATTTTGGGGTTGCTCCTGGCACAGCCAATCAGATATCAGGAGTACCCAGTGTCACCTCAATCACCCCTCTGGCAATACCACTGTGGAAGGCGTAAAGTCCTCGGATTTCCCCACTTACCTCAGCAGCTGCTCTGTTGAGATGACCAACACTCATCCTGTCAATCAACCCACTGGTTTCAGGAACACTATCTCCAGTTGTAGCTGTGATTTGAAATAAACAGAACACATGGGTGAGCTAGCAAGCTTTCTTTTTTTTTACAATTCCTATTGGTGTAGTGCGCTTATGCAACATGGTGCCAGAATCCAGTTCTACAGTATGTATATCAATTAGATAGCGAAAATAAAAAGTAAAGTAAAATAATGTACCAGGTAGCTTGTTAATATTTACTAAATGTTACATTTCATATTGCTTAATTTGGTCAAATAGGATTGAATATACTGAAGTTCTCCAAACTTTAGCATCTATGTAAGTTTCTGTTTGATTGGTTGCTTCAAGATGTTTTTTGCATGAATTTCAGCTTTCTGGTAAAATGTTGTTGAGTGGAACATGCTTAACAACCATCTCCCTATGTTCACAAGCTTTAAGGCATGTAGTAAAGATTTGGTGTTTTTAGGATATTCAGTGAAATATGAAAAAGGAATACAGGACAATAACCTTTTAATCCTTATACAATCACAATTTGCTGCTGCAACAAAAAAAAAAAAAAAAAAACATTATTTTTGACGTAACGTTCATGGGGCATAAACAAAACAGATGGTTGGAACAGTGAGAAAGGGGCATCAAGAAGTGTGAGGTGTTGACTTGGCCTTCCTGATCAAGGTATCTGTCTAATCTGGGATATGCCAAGCAAAAGTCCAATCTATGGCGGCCCACCTCACAACTTGCTGAAGTTAACTTCTTGGTTCCAGATACCACAGTACACCTTCAGTGATCCAGTGATGTCCACGCCTGTTTTTACAGGACACTAAAAATCTCATTAGAATTGCTGACCAATTCAAATCCTTGAAAGTGTTGTCCAAAAAGCTGTTGTGTAGGTAAAGTAACTTGCCAAGTTCTTGTTTGTTTTTTGTTTTTTTTTACTTTCTAGTACAGTCTGTGACCATTAAGTTCCGAGAGTCTGGAAATAAAGATTTCAGTTGAGCTGAACAAATGCACCACATATTTCTTAGCCTCTCAATGTATACACACTACCTCTACACAAAAACCTGCAGTTCTGGAACATTCAACAACACAAGTGAGATTAATGTGCAAATATGTCTCAGCAAGACTAAAGTAAAGTTCGGAGCTTCAAAACGTGTCTGTCGTGTATAGAGTATGGAGAGAATCTAATTATGAAAATGATGTGCTTGTTAATCAAAGGGAAATGAATGTAAAAGTGCATCCCCAGATTGCTTATTTTTGATTAGATCATTACACTTTTTTTGATTAAGGAATTTTGTTGATTAAACTAAGTGGGGCCATATTACCTGTTATGTAGTTTTGAGTGATTACATTTTTTGTTTAACTTGCAGTCATAACCGATCATGTGTTTCAGAACTGTGATCTCCAGCCTGTTTTAAAAAAAAAAAGAAAAAAAAAAAGGATGCCTTATCCATAGACCATGTATATTCCGAAATGGGCTGTATGCATGTGTGTATGTATGTATATTCTCCAACCGCTGCACTATATAACACACACTAAAACACTTGGTTTTATTAAAATTTTAGATCACTGTCATGTTTCTGAAAACAAAGCTTAATAATACTTAAAAGTACTGATTATATACGATTTCAGTTTTTTATGTTAGATTTATTTGTAACATTCACAGCCATGTAAAGTCTTTTTGCGATATTAATTAGAAGTAAAAGTTTAATCACGTTTTTTTACTGACGTCATCATAAAAGAATCCACTCTCCATAGTATAAGTTGAGATTTATCATAAATGCAAACAGATCGCTAAATATGGAGCCATTAAAGTACATTTTTTTTAATTCTTTTTGACCTTAAGCCTTTGCAAGTCTAGAAATGGAATATCCAAAACAAGTCACACACCTATAAATCTTAAATTCCTTTTGGGAACAAAAATCTAAAATCAGTTTAGTTTTTGTAGGTTTTAGATCTGTACTCCATGATGGCATGATTGAAACTCTGCAGTAGTTTTGATTTAACCATCTTAGAGTGCTTTTGAAAGTATATTTGGTAGTGTCATTTACATTTAGTCATTTGTAAATGGGGGGGCACCGAATTCCCCAACACAAAAGTGGCTTCATTGCCAACATTCCGCAGTTACACTAACCACGCTGGACTTTTTTCAGCATTACATAGAAACCACAATTGTGTCCGCCGCCCCACCAGTCCTGTTGTTGGATCTCTCTCCCCGCGGCGTTTGATGTCACAGCTTATAAAATGGCATGCAGCATCAGGTGTGCTAAACAGGATTGCTGATCTACACGCCGACTCTGCCTCCCCTCCTCCCAAAACCACCGTATCACATCATTGTTTTCCATAAACTTTCATTAACAGCTATAGGAATAGCTCTGAAATTTTTTTGTAAAATTCCATTTATAAATGACATTGTTATATGAATCTTCTTGATCAGATTAAAGGCTAAGAGTGGTAGTTGGACATCAAGAGGTCTATAAACCCTAACTATACTGGAAAATGGCTAATTTAGGATTAATCAGCCAAATCTGTTTAATGGGCAATTATGTATATAAACTTTGTGTGATCTGTTCAACATTTGAGCCCTACATCAAGCCTATATAATGGTTTACTAAACACTGACTAACGTTTTTAAGTCTTTAATTAGATCGAAGTTCATTAGGGTTGCTTGTGCTTTAACCTGTCACTGGTGTGTCACAGGACAAAATGCCTTTATATGCCCATTTAGGATGTATCCCATTTATAAATGTGTGTTTGTGTCTACCGTCTTCACACAAAGAGACAAGACAGTATCTCTGATTTAACAGTACCCAGAGGAACACTAGGCAGAAATAGTAAAATGCAGTCTCCACAAACGTAGGACCCTAGCTGACTGCAGGGAATCAAGCCTAGGATTTTCTTGCTGTAAGACGACAGTGAGACGTGACTCCACATATTAACTCAAACATGAATTCTGTATAGATATGAAGTATTACACTGATTTATTGATGTGCACACTAGAACCAATGCATCCAATATTTTAAGAATTTATATTCAGATTTATATTCTACCCAAACTTTTACTCTACTCAACATTTTCAAGAAACCTATCAAAACCCATCTTACACAGACACTTGGTATGAGGGAGGGGTAGGTCAGTGGTTAGGGCACTGGACTATCAATCAGAAGGTTGTGGGTTCAGATCTCAGGTCCATTGAAGGTACTGAAGTTGTGGGTCCTTAAGCAAGACCCTTAACCCTCATTGTGTTGTAATCCTAGCCAAGTTGGGTTACTTGTAAGTTGCTTTGGCTAAAAGCGTCAGCTAAATAAGAAAATTTGAAACTATAAACTGAGTGGTAGCTCAGTGGTTAGGGTGTTGGATTATCAATCTGAAGTTGTGGGTTCAAATCCCAGGTCCACTGAAGTTACCAATGTAGGTCCTTGTGCAAAACCCTTGCTGCATCAACCCTGTGTTCTCATCACAACCAAGTTGGGACACTTGTAAGTCGCTTTGGATAAAAGCGTCTGCTAAATAACTAAATGTAAATGTAAAAATCTAAAATAAATAAAAGAACGCACCAGATTAAGAAATGAACAGGGGTGATGGTGCTGCAGTTTAGTTATTGTTTTCCAAAAAATCCTGAGTTGTGGTGTTCTCTCATTTGTAATACGCTTTGGATAAAAGTCTCTGCTAAATGACTAAATGTACAGTCATGCGCAATAGAAAATATTTGGAATATTGGCAGTAAGAAAATGTAAAATATTCATACTTCAGGTAACACACTGAGAGTCAACTAAATGAATGCTGTTTTTTGTGAAGGATGGATACACGAAAATAACGTTGTGAAATGTGTGTATAGTAGACTGCTGATAATTGTGTTTGAATGTTGTAGTTACTGACCTTTTTGATCCAGTTTCCTCATTCCAGTTTGTAATTTAAGAGAACTACAACTAATATTTCAACATTACAAAATTTGATCCTGGTAAAATGTCCTGGTCTTGTTAAATTTAATATCCTAGCTAATGCTCTTTATTTGCTTGCTGGCCCATGGTAATACAATATGTTCATGTGGCACTACAAAGCTTAATTTTTCTTACTTATTGGAGACTTTGTATTTGCAGATTTATAAATGCCGAACATCCAAATTGGTAAATAATACAATGCTAATGTGAATAGCTTTTTGAGATGAAATTATTCTTCAGTACAATTTTGTGTGCGTTTGTGATTCATTTATTTATTTTTAATCCCATTTCTTTCTCCTCCTAAAAAACAAAGCTCCTGCTCACTCTTGATTTAGCGATGTCAGATTTCTGAACGTGGGTGAAAGTAAGAGATGTTACAGACTTCCTAATTAGAACATGAAAACCTTATGGTTAAATATATGAATTCTTCGGTCTGGGTGAACAGTAGGGAGATCAGTGTCAGTTATTTTTATTCTGTTCCTTTAATAGCTTGTCTTAATGAATGTTTAAAAAAGAGAAGTTCATCATTTACCGGGACTTTTAGAATTCATGACCATTATATGAAATATGGTACAAGATGATAAACATTTCTCATGAGCTGAAAGAGATTTAGCTATCACAACAATTGTAAGGAAATATTGCAAATTGTAACAAATACAACTTCTGTAATTATGATATAAAAACATTTATGTTGAAAGGCAGTATGAGTGAGATTTACATCCATTATCTTCCACTTAATCCTCTACTAGGGTCGCGGTGGGGTACCCCATGCCCATCCAGAAGAGAACATCTCGGGCGCTGGGCATATACACCCAGGACAGGGGGACAATTTATTGCTGGGCATACACACAATCACACATCCACACACTATATGGGGCAATTTATAGCATTCAATTTACCTGGGATCCATGTTTTTGGACTGTGGGAGGAAACCGGAGGTCCCGGAGGAAACCCACGCGGACACGGGAAGAACATGGAAACTCCACCTAGATTGGGATTTGAACCGGGAGCCCTCAGCATTGAAAGGTGAACGTGCTAATCACTAAGCCATCGTCCACAAGATCTAAAGTGATGCCTATGTTTTCAGAGAATTCTAGTTTTTTGTATAAATATGACACAAAACAACATCTGATGGTTCTAAATGTAGAATTTAACAATGTTCTATTTTATTTATACCATTTATGTATTCAGGAATTTGATGTGATCTTAGATATGTCAGTGGCAAAATTGTGAACCCTTGCCCTGCAAGTTTATTTTTTTTTCAAAGCTGATTCAAATTAAATCTGTTTTGCAGGCTTAAGGAAATTGCATAAATGTTCTATTTAAAAATCAATGACATACTTTTTCCCACTCATACATTTGTTGTTCAGCGTGCTCCTGATGGAGAATCAGGCGTGCATTTCCCTTGATTTGGTCACAATAATGCACAACCTTAAGTGACTTTTATAAAACCGGTATAAAACCGGTATAAAAACACTAATAAAAATCAAGGTTTAATTCATTAATGTGTTAATTTAAAACAAAAATATTAAGACTTCTTTTTGTGACACCATGTCCAGTTTTTTAAATAAGAACTTTTACATAACAGAATACTGGTTTAGTGCTCATCGGGAATCAACTTGCTATTAATGCTGGTCAGTATTTCCATTAATGGAACATGATTTTAAAATACAGGGTGGGCCATAAGTATGGATACACACTGATAAAAGTGGTTGCTAATATCACCACCTTGTTTGTGGCATATTATTATATTGGAGGGGAAACATTTGAGGCTGGTTGACTCCCATGGCGGCCATCTGCAAAGCTGCTATTTTGGATTCAACTTTACTTTTTCAATGGATAGGGGGTCATGTGACGCATCAAACACATAGAGATTTGCACAAGAAAAACAATGGTCTGCTCATTTTAATGTGGCTTTATTCATTGTGTTGAATTGACTCCTAATTAAACCGTTTTTTCTTTTCCTTCTTGAAAATATACGACCAAGTACAACATAATGGTTCTGTTGCATTTTCCCTGTTTTGATTTGTTCAATTATGACTTTGTTATTAGTAATCTACTTGGTACATTTCAAGCCATCACTGTATAAACTTATTACTGGAAATGGCAATTGTTAATGCCCAAGTTTATCTGAAATGAGATGCTTGTCACCATATTTGGTATGCAGAGCCTAGGTGGTTATTCATTCTGTTTGTACTGTGCTAATTAGGTGGAACCAGCATTTACCAAGGTTATCCGATTCTGTATTATTAACCACAGTTGAAGTATTATTAGTTTTAGCTTACTCTACCCCTTCATTATAATTATTGTTTATGTATCATTTATAATTATATATCCAGACTGCCATTTTATTTGCTTTAGATACAGAGAGAAGACTTCTCATAACTTTTACCTGCTTTGTGTGCAGCTTGTTTTTATCATATACTGGGTGGCTTTTGATGTTGGGACTAGGTTTAAGGATTTAAAGACATTTTAGTAACTTTAAAACTGCATAGCCTGTCCCTTTTCTAATGATCCATAACCCTAACAAGCTAATTAAAGTTGGTTACCGTAAAGACAGTTATGAGTGCTCAAGTTTCTTCAGGCACCCCATATATTTAACTGGTACTTATCATTTTAAAATCGCACCTGATATAATTAATACACTTATCTCATTAGTTTTTTTTTATTTTAGATTGCAGCATTGCACTGCTTGTGATAAGGGCAATAGGCCTTTGCCACAGCATGTTAAATTTGGCAAGGAGTAATGTTCTGTGATTATGGGTATTTATTAAAGCAATAGGGCACGAGAGATCGTGCATTATTGGGAATAAACCCCAGGTTTCCTGTGGTTTATTCATAATAATACACAACCTCGAGTGCCTTATTGCTTTTATAAAATGGTTAACCAACACACTTATAAGAAAAACAAAGTTTGATTCATAAATGTGTTGCCTGAAAGCAAAATCACTAATAAACTTGCCTTCCACGACATCCAGTCCGTGGTTCATTTTTAAAATGAACCCTGACGCAAGTAAAAGATTTCTGTTTGCTTCAATCAATCATATACTACCATCCAATAGCCAAATTACGGAACGTAGTTTATGAAAACGTTCGGAAGGACAAAATATTTTATATTTTGCATTTATATAATTGTGAAGCGGTCAAAGGTGTGGGTTATTGTGAATAATGTCATGGCTAGACAAGCGACTGAGCCAGTCATATTTGAGGAATGTCTTTTGGGTATATTTTTTCTAACGCCATGTGTCATAAGTCACCTATTCGGAGTTGTCACATATTTCTGTTCTAGGTTAGCATGGTATAAGGATGGTTCCATATAGAAAAGCATTGAAAATATTACAGGGAAATAATAAAAAATGTTTTTATACTTGCAGGCATATGTTCATGTAACTGAAATTTATCCACTAATATAATACCACTGCTAATAAAGTAAAATAAAAATTTCCTCCACATTTGATGAAATGATTGGTTAATTCCTAACAGTTTTTTTTGTAGGACAGTACATATTGGATTTACTTAATCCATAACAGCAGACCTTTTATTTAAAACCGGTTTTCCAAACATTTGTCACCACATGTACACACAGGCTATCAGATAGCATTTCTTGGATTTATAGTCAATGACAGAAACTTCATTTTTAGATGCAGTTTGAGCAGCAAGCAACTAAAATTTCTATTATACATATAGCATTTTATTGATTAAATTAGAAATAATTTTTTCCCATGTTTTGTGTACAATAATGCACAACCTCGAGTGCCTTTTTACTTTTATTAAACAGCTACAAACACACCATATCATAAATAGCATTATAAAACGGGTAGTTCCACTTCTGACCGCTTCACATTTGTATAAAAGCGCAATATAAAATATATTGTTCTCCCGAACTTTTTCATAAACTGCGTTTAATGATTTGGCCAACAAATGGCAGTATTTGATTGTTAAAGAAACTGGAAATTACTTGTGTCAGGGTTCATTTTAAATGAACGAGTTTAATAGCGATTTTGCTTTCAGTGAACGCGTTTCTGAATCAAATCTAGTTGTTCTTATCATAGTTTGTTGGTAACTGTTTTATAAAAACAAAAAGGCACTCGAGGTTGTGCATTATTGTGAATAAATTAGGTAATGGCCTAATTACACCTCTTTTCCATTGTTTATTCACCATAATGCATGCCCTCTCGTACCTCATTGCTTCATTAATACATTGCATTATTCATGTTTATTCCAGTGCTTCCAATCCCTTTCTTATGAAAACGAGATTCGACAATATCATCAACATTCATGGGTGCAGGAGATGGAAGCTTTGTTTTTTTTTTTTTGGTAGTTTTCGCCTACATTTTTTTCAAAAGAATAAATATGTATGTTTACACAATATAAATTTGGTTGTTTAGGTTGTTTACACATATTGTAAAAAGTATACAAAATTTTATTTTAAATTTAGGAAGCAATTTCAGTTTAATGACAAGAAAAAGCCAGCTTATACAGATTGATCATTTCAAATTGTCACTTTGAAAATTAACTGTTATACCCATATTATATTTTGAATTAATTGTCTTTCTTTCACAAATGAAAAAACATTCATTTTTGTAGATTTTTTTTGTATGATTTTGTAGAGCTGATCTATTCTCTGATGTGGTTTCTTTGTGTAATGCTGTTGGCTGAGATCTTCTATAGACAGTTTAATAGTTTTAACAAAAATCATACTTTTACAATTTTACTTTTTTCTATATAAGCCTTAACAGTTAAAACATTGATGTCTGAATTTTGAGTTCTGTGGTAAATTCTATTATAATTAGTCCTGAACTGTGTGCAAATTGAGCAATAAAGGGCTTAAATTAGCCCACTGTCAGGGATGGTTCCAGTAACCACATGCACTGATGACTGCTTATCCATTATTCATTATTTCATGCTCTGTTGCATGGGTTCATTTCAAGAGACATTTTGCATAAGTTTAAATCTGGCAACACTGATTTTCACTAATGAATACTGATGAATTTCCTTCATTAATAACTTTGGACTCAGTGCTGTAATAGGTACACTGCTGTCAAATGGCAGCTATTACACAAACAGTAAAAACGTTTAGTTTCATGTTTCTTCATTGTATTGTGTACTTGGCTTTCAAATGTTCCAAACATTATAAACACAGCTAATGTAGACATTGCCATGTTTCAGATGGATCTATATAGTTGTTTATATTAACTCTAAGGATTCTCTGACCTTACTGACCCTGAGCACCCTGTCTGGTCTTAAGGGCTGCTTTTTAAAAAAAAAAAAAAAGACCTTCCCAATTTTTCCCCAGCTACCTTACATTTTCTGATCCTACACTTCGCAGATGGGCAAAATAATTGACTCGCTGATTTTGCATTTCACTTGTTCTGGGTGTGCAGCTTAGAGATAAAGAATAAAGGATTGCTTTGTTGAGCTCTTCATGCCACCTTTCCCGTGAGCTGCAGCAAGCCAGTGACCCGTCAGCAAATTTGGATTACTTCAATGTGAAAATCTCATCTGTTTTAATTACCACCTTACTGCGAGATGTCTTCAATTATTGCTGTAATCATTTTGTGGTCCTGAGGGACTGAGACCCTCCACCAGTTTTTACTACTGCATGAAAGGTTTAGTGTGTTGTGTATTTAAAATCAACCTGGCATCTGCCTGGAAACCTGGAATATTTTTGGATTAAGGAAAAAAAATGTACACAACCATCGTGTGTAGCAGTTTATAATAGACATGCAAGGCTTACAAAACTATTTTAAAATCTTTTAAATGAAATCATATAATGTGTAAATAAAACATATGTGGAGATCGACGTGGCATACTGAATAAATATATATATATATTTATTTATTTTTTTTTTTTACCTATTTTTCAAATTTTTCAATTATTTAAAATATTATTTAGAATCTACAAAAAAATATTTTTCTTGACAACCCTGACCATAGGAGTCACTCTCTTCTCTGCACACTACTGTGCCCTACTGAAACCGCTTTTGTCCTGGCCTTTGTTTAATTGACTGTTTGTGAAGTCTGGGCTCTCGTTAGAATTGCCATGCGGGATCTGAACTGGTAAAACAAATTACACACCTACAAAAGCAATGAATTTCAATCACCTTTCCTGTCTGCTCTGCAGATTGGCTGTGCGTCAAAGTGCCACTATGCCCGTCCAAACATTTCATATGATGTGATTGCTCAGTGGAAAGACATCATTCAGGGGTCCCTTTATTAATCAATCATTACATAAATAATGATATAAGAAAGCAAACATTGTAAGTAAAAAGAGGTATATTCATGCACATAAAGCTATTGTAAGTACAACAGTGTAAATATTCATACCTACAAATTACTAATTGTACAGCTGATATATGATACAGTCTGTACACTTACTGTAAGCCAGTCTGAATTTCTCTGACAGTAAAAGTGCAATATCCTGTAGTTCATTGCATTGTCAATAATTACTGCTGCATGAAAAAAAAAATGCTTTAAATGCCACTAATGCATGTTCAATACACACATTATCTACTGCTTATGCATTCCTATTTTTTCACAGAGCTTTAATTATAGACTGATTGTAAAACACCACACACACAAAAGAGGGAGTGTTTAGAAAGTTATTGGAAGTACTGGACAGCGATACTACATCCTTTCTTTGGGATTCAATCTGTTTCTCATTCTGTAAGCCTTATTAGTTTTGATTAGCTTCGCTCACTGCTGGACCAGCAATCAGATATCAAGGGGCTGTAGTGTTAATGTGATCTAAATTAAAGAGCTGGCTTGTGGCTGTTCTCAAACCATAAGGTGGGAGAAATTACGCTCACAAATATCCTTAACAGCTCTTTAGATTACCACTTAATTTCACATTTACTCGTTACATATACATTTACCGAGGTCTTTGTAAAAAAAAATGTTGGGCCTGAAGTTTCAAATAAATGTTGAGTGAGTGCGAGCACAAGTGCAAATGATTTATTCAAACCAATGTTTTTGTAACGATTAAGGCTTATTTCCACCACCATGTTACCATGTGTAGTTTATTTTGCTTTCTTCTAAGTCCTCTGCATATATATTATTACTGCATACGTCTGCTTTGTGGCACCATATACAGTGAGCCATTCAGAATTAAATCTGTTTAAGTAAAGTCTTTCTTACTTTGTCATTTTGGTAATGGAAAGAGTTACCATATTTAGCCATGTCCCACTAACTGGTAAATGTAACCAAACTATTTTATATGGAAACCAACACTACATTTAAATAGATTCATTCGGACCCAGGCATTGTATGGCTCCAGGGCCATATCTAGCTATTAATGTTTAGCCATCATGAGGTTATAAGACTACGGCTATTTAATGGAAAGTAGGCTTTCTAGTAGGGATTTCTAAGGATTTGATTTCTAATGCTGTATACAATACCCACAACACAACTGCATTGTATTTATTCTCCAGTAATTGTGGCCAATTGGTTTGGCCTTTCACAACAGCCCCCCTTTATTTAGCTTCTTATAATTTGCTTTTTCTTAATGTTTATTCATTAAAATAGATCAGCCACCTAAAATGTTCCAACCATGAGCTGCTTTATTAACCATGGTCAGCTTTCAGGCCACAGTAAGATATCAGGTTGCTATTCAATCCAATAATGACGCAAAACCAACAAACATTGCTAGACTCATGTTACACCCCCACAAATTACAGGTGCAGGAGAGGTTGTGAAGGGAAAAGCAAAAGTCAAGTTAATTTTAAAGACTGGCAACATAAAAAGCAAATCTGTTTTAAATGAATTACATGTAGATTATTTGCATTTTATGTAGAAACCGTGGCAAAATTATGAAATCCCACCGGGTGTTTTTTTTTAATTGCTAAATTTTGTAGAGAATAAAAAAAAAAGAAAGACATGCCACACAACTTTTCTCAAGTGTTCTCAAAATTTCCAACCTTTTATATTTCTTAAGATCCAGAAACTTAAAATTAAATGGACTGTTAGCACTTTGCTGCACCAACCCCTAGGTTTTTCATTTATTCATTTATGATCTTACGCTTAATCCTTTGTTGTTCCCCATGCCCTCGGGTGCTTGACAGATACACCCAGGACAGGGCGCCAATCTATCGCTGGGCACACACTCACTCACACAGCCACAAACCCATACTATAAGGGTCAATGTAGAGCATCCGTTTACCTTGGAGCCATGTTTTTGGACTGTGGGAAGAAACCAGAGAATCTGGAGGAAACCCACACGGACATGCGGAGAACATGGAAGCTCCACCAAGACTGGAATTCAATCCCCAGCACTAACCACTAAACCACTGTGCCGCCCCCCCACCCCCTTTCCCTATGTTTTTATAACCTAAATTTAGGTACTTGGAAATGAATCTTCTTCTTATTGTTACCAGATCAGCTTTGTAGGTTAAAACCTTGTAATTGACCATATTCATCAATTTCCACAGGAGTTTTTCCAACTGAATTGAGATCCCATCTATTTGCAGGCCTTGCAATTGCATGTGTCTTTTTTGAAGGAAAGTTTTAATATATTTTGCCCTATTGTTTGGGTAGTATGTTCGCTTTAACAGAACAGAACCATTTTTAAGGATTGTTTAATGTAAATGTATAATGAAATACTCAATTCAAACTCTATACTTTTAACAAATGCCATTACAGAAAACTTGTGCTAAACTCGTTTATTAATCTGTGTACTGACATGGCTGCATAATATATATATATATATATTAAGTTATGTTATGTTATGTAAAAATGTAAACCTTTTTTTTAGTGATAGTCTGATGTGCGGTATAATTAGATTGATAGACACAGAAAAACATTAGTGTGTTATAAATGTATGTAAACATTCTTTTCAGCATAGATGTTTGCCTCATGTAAGAGACAAATGCAAAGTGTGGGACTAAAAAAGGAGTGGGAGAGTTAGCTAGATCGAGAGAGCAAGCTGTTACACAGAATAGTGATAACCGGTTTTTCTAAGATTATAAATTTTGACTTCCTTCAGAGTTGTACAAAGCTTCTTAATTTATCTGTCAATTCTGCAGGCTGTGCATTGTCACAACGGGAAAATAGTCTCCTCTTTTATTTATTCATGTCATAATGAGTGCATTTTGTAGCCTGTGCCACATTATATTTCTCACTCGGCTTCATGTTGATGCCCCTATTCAAAATGAAACCCTGCAATGAAGCTTAATGCATCTTTTCACACGCATACCAATGTCTCAGAACTCACTGTACTCAAATATTTATATAATTCAACTTTTCTATTTGAAGCTCATGGTCTAACAATTGACCTCTGCTGAAGATGCACAAGCCTTAGGGGAATTCACCTGATAATAAGAACAATCATCATTTTTATATACATCTGCATAACAGGTCATCCTAATAGAGATTATCTTAACACAATCAAAAATGTAATTTCTATAATCTCTTATTGTCTACTTGCAGAAGTATTACTATGTAGAGCTGTGAATTGGGTTATTGGTCACATGATGTTTATCAGTCGCCATTAGTACACAGTCACGGTCATCTCACTGCATCCTCTAGAATCCTCCAGGTCAAAACATTTTTTTGTTTCATCTAAGAAAAGACCAAAATGGAACAAAATAGGATTACATTTACATTAAGCAGACGCTTTTATCCAAAGCAACTCACAAACAAACCAACTTGTTGGGGTCAGAACACAAGGTTCATACAGCTACCTTGGAGCAATGAGGATTAAGGGTCTTGCTCAAGGACCTACAGTGGTAACATCAGTGGGCCTGGGATTTGAACCCCAGCCTCCAGATTGACAGCCCAACACCCTAACCACTGAGCTACCACTTCCACAAATATTACAATTTTGTTTTGGACCCTTAACATTCATTATAATTTAAAAATAATGCAACTTCAGAAATGCATCTCACATTAATGAAAAAGTAGCTTTAGGCATACAATGTAATCACAAGATTATTAGATGCAGCTGCAGTCTTATATGTCTTAAATACACACTGTTCAAAAAAATAAAGGAAACACTTAAACAACACAATGTAACTCCAAGTGAACCACACTTCTGTGAAACCAACCTGTCCAGTTAGGAAGCAACACTGATTGTGAATCAGTTTCACTTGCTGTTGTGC